>JASSUY010049060.1:0-29170 GCA_032466535.1 Forpus xanthops
AGGGACAGGACAAGGGAATGGCTTTAACCTGCCAGAGGGGAGACTGAGATGAGCTCTTAGGCAGAAGTTCTTCCCTGCATCCTGCTGGCACCCATACGGGAACAGGACACAAATGGCACCAGCACAGGGACAGGACTCCCAGGGTGGATGAGCAGGACAATGCCAAGCTGTGCTAGAAGGGAAGGAGCAGATCTGCGTGCTGCAACTTCTCCCCCCAGTCTCCACCAAGCACTCAGACCAAACCATAGGGAGGATTTTTCCTCCTTCCTTCAGTAGTCTCATTCCCACCTGAATGATTTTGCTCTGAGCTTTCCCAAGCCAGAGGAACATGTTTTGGAGCACCTTTGCTGGCACACCATGGCACCATATGTCAGCTCAGCTCTGGCAAGCAGGGCTCCTCGGGCAGGGTGGTGTTTCTGAAATAAAGGGCTTTTGCACTGTGTTTTCCTCCCTCTCCCAGGCTGTATTTACTGCTCTCAGTGGCCACCTCATCAGGAGTGACTGTGTTTCGCCTACGCCGCCATAGGGAACACTGGGAACATGTGGGATGTGAGGCAAAATATTAAGGCAAATCATTGTGATAATTAATAATTGATGATAACCTGGTTTGCGTGACGTCGTGCGGGGAGAGGAAGGTTTCCTGTGCTTTGGAAGGGGCAAAATAAGGAAGATTCTTAAGGAGAATAAAAGCCATGCACCGGGCAGCCTTCCCTCCCTGCTCGAGTCCCTGCTGCCACCAGCGTGAGCTTCCAGCCTGGAGCGAGCTGCTCCGGAGGAGCTTGGCTGTAGCACCCACTCTGGGACCACTTGAGCCCCGCAGAGATGCAGCCTGAGGACCAGGAAGGTCCCAGGTCCATGCAGAAAAGCCACTGGAGGTGGTGATCCATCAGCACTGAAAGATGTGCAGCCACTGCACATCTTTGTCGCTCCATTGCAAGCACTAAACCCTGTGCTGATCGCCCCTCGCAGCCCACCCAGTGGGAGAGTCCCCCCGTGGCAGCACTCAAAGCACCTCCAGCTCCATTCCTGCTGGGCAGGAAGGACGTTGGGTTCCATAAGTCCTGGGGAGCAAACTCTCAGCTTTGAAGTGGAGCAAAGGCAGCTCCGACTCCCGTCGCCCAAGCACAGCCGGTCCTCCCTAGTTACTGCTTTAATTCTGGCTTCTGACATTTAAACAGGATCCTACATGGATTCACAGTGCCAGGCTCCCCTCCGAGCACCTCCTGAGCACAGGCACATTCCCAGGAATGAGGCTGGGGACCACACTGCCTGACCCAGAGGCCTGATCTGAAACAAGAGGTGCACCAGGACTCCATCAGGAACAGGTCATGGCTTGCTGCTAAGTGAAATAATTTGTACAAAGTGAGTAATCGGCTTGGGAACATCCTCTTGGGTCAGGAGGAGCTATAACCAGGTAAAGCCAAGCACACCCATGGGGCTGCGTGAGCTGCTGCCCCTCTGCCCTGGGACTTCAACTCAGAGCTGGGCTGTGCCTCTCCCCACAGCGATGCTGGAGGTTGCTTGGCTGAGAAACACCATTCCCTTGAGATTCCCACAGCTGGATTTATGGAGGAAAGGGACTTGCAGAGAGAGGGAGGAAGTGGAAAACCAGGAGAGGGTAAAGACCCCCCAAATACTTCAAACCTGTCAGATCTGAAGGGGTTGGGGAGGTCTCGGTGCATATTTCTGGGAGCAGAACAACAGCTTCCCTGGCATGTGCAGAAGAACAATGCATGGCACGGATGGAAGCCGGGTTCAAGGCACGAAGAGGAACACGGTGTGTGACATAGCCAGAAGCAGGATGATGGCACAGGTCATACCTGCCCGCAGGGACGTGTCACCCCATGCTCTGGTGGGACCGAGGTCCCACACACCGCCGGCAGCACTGGAGCCATGGGGCTGCCCACCGGGAATCCCGCCTCCCACCGCCGGCACGGAGCCACAGGGGATTTACACCTCTCAGCTCTGATTTCCCACCCGGGAGTCCCCAGGCACGGCGAGGGCGATGGGAGAGGTGGGATATGAGACACGGGAATGCGCCTTCCCACCCGGTTTTGAGCTGTTTCCCTTATGTTTCCCTCCTGAAAGGTCAGCTCTCTTGTCAGCGCTGGAAGTCACAATCATCGTCCCTGCTATCAGTGTAATTGTGTTTGATGAGTCACTTGTTAACGGGAAGAGGCTGCTGGTTGCTATAGGGATGGCAGCAGAGGGGAGAGGATCCCTTCATTACCCTAATCACTGCTTGTGAAGGGGAAACACAACCCCAACCTATTCCAGGACAAACTCCCCTTCGCTCCAACTTTCTGACACAGTTTGATGTGCTGGGCTCTTTCCCTGCCATGGTGCTGCAGGCACACCCAAGCAGGTCCCGGAGCATGGGACAGGCTCAAGTTTGGAGATGTCACAAGGCTGGGAGATGGAGGGGACCAGGGAGGGATATGGATGAGCACGGGGCTCAATGTCTGGCTTTGGTACCTTGAGGAACCAGGGATCTACAGGGACTGCAGTGGCTTTGGGGTGACGGAAGGAGACACCGATGAGCTCCCCACCACCAGCTCACTAAAAATTCCTTGGGCTGTTCCTATATATCTTAGGAAAACACATGGCTCCTTTGCAACGCAGCCAGTGCCCTGACTGCAGCACCAGGGGAGCTGTGGCCGCTTGTCACCTTTGTCAGTGAGGCCACTGGTCACTGTGGCCAGTGGTCAAGATCACCAGCACCCATCGCCTCCCAGCTCGCTGTTTGACAGCCTTTCTCCTGCTGGGTTTTATCACAATGGGGCACTGCCACCCCACAGCCAGGCACCTCTCGGTAGTGCCTGCTTGGTCCCTCCATCCTCTGTGTCACCTTCTCCTCTCTCATGCCAAGACTGGGGGGGTTATTCCCTGATCCAAAACTCCCAGCCACTTCCACACGGGATGGGGGGGGGTGGATTCTGCAAGATCCATCCCTGCAGAGTCCCCCCCCCCCAGCTGTCAGTAACCCTGCATCTGCAGGATGCTCTCCGCAGGGACACCCCTGGTTTCCCAGCTCTTCATTAGGAAGCTCTTAATTACCACCATAGTGTTCATTGACGCCGTTCCACCGCAACGCACTCACTCTGTGTACATGGGCTATATTTAGCTCTGCTGCTCCTGCCCACTCACACCCTTTTCTCTGCATCAGGAGAACTTGGTGCTTCTTAATGATAGGGAGAAAAGTGGGGAGAAACCTCCAGCCTTCAGCCATGCTTCCCCAAAAGGTCTGTGCTTGTTCTCCCCCCGTGAGTGGGGTTTGAAGAGATCCCTGATGGACTCCCAGCAGCACTGGGTTTGAGAGGAGCATCCTTTCCTCTTCACAAATCCCACTGTGAAAATAAAAGGTGGCGAAGACAAAAGGAGGATGGCACCAGGGGTGACCCAAACCTCACACGTAGCTGCCAGCCTGTTGCCTCTTTAGTGGGCAGTGTTCAAAGCATTGCAGAAGAACCCATTTTTGGATGTTCTGATGCCCTGGTTGCACTGCACTGGGGAAGACTCCCATCGACTCCATACTCTCCAAGCAGCTTTGGCCCCATCCAGCCCAGCTCCACAGGCGTTTTGTGAGTTCTTCATGCTGGCAACATGCTACGTCCTTGGGGGTGGTGGTGGAGGGTATTTGCTCTCTGGAGAGCCCAAACCACTGTCCTTTGGGAAGGGAGCAGCAGTTCCCATCTGCTTCATGGGGTGTTTGTCCCTGAATCGGCCTCATTGGGTGCCTGCATCCCAAACCCTGCCTTCTTGAGTCTCTTCCCCCAGATCACACCTTGTTGAGTCCCAACTGTGCAGACCCTGCCTCAGCGAGTTCCTCACACTGAAATCCTGCCTCTCTGGGTTGCTGCACCACAAGGCCCATGATCCCAGAGGGAACAGCCATGCCCACATCCCCCTCTGTCCCATTGGGAGGGGGAGATGCTATATGCCCGTGCAACTAAAGGATCATCATAGCCCAGTGCATAATCGAATCCAAGCCCACCGAGCTCGGGATAATGTGTGGCCAGGTGGCCATTTCAGCGAGGAAAAACCATCCCCCTGCCTTCCCGTCAGGTGCTTCTTGAGACACACAAGAGGCAAAAGAGCTGCTTTAAATAGCCGAGCACAAGCGGCAGCTCGCAGGGGGTAGCGGGAAGCAGCCGCGCTCCCGCTGCGGAGCTGCGGCTCTGAAGGTCGGCTCCGCACGCAGGCTGCGCCCGCCTCCCGCCGGGATACGAGCTCACGGCTATTTTTAGCCACTTGGGCTTTTTAAGAAAACAAAACCCCATCCAGGAAAAACACCGCGGAAACATTGGAGGAAACAAGGCAAGCGCCCATCCCGGTCCTTGGGAGCATCCCGTGCTCCTGAGAGCGCCCCTGAACCCTCCTGTGCTGGGGCTGGGGACCAGACCCCCAGCTGAAATAGGGGTTTCAGCCCAAGTGCAGACTGCTTGGGCTGCCTGTCTCTGCTAAGCAGAAAGAGGGAGGTGATCGCTCTGACAAGGGTCTGAAAGGCCCTTTGGGGTGTTTTGGATTTGGGCGGAACACCAGCGGTCCTCCATTCTGGTCTGGCAGCCACAGCAGAGGCATCACCAGGGTGCCTGCGAGCACCTCCCTCCCTCTGCTCCATTTACACAACCAGGGGCATCCTTTACCCCAAATTACAGCATTGTCATCCTCAAAGCCTTTCAAGATGAAGGTGATCCCGGTGCCCACAGTGTCACATGGTGTGACACAGTCCTGATGCCAAGTCCTCACCTTCCCCATGTCCTGCAGCAGGATGGGTGCTGGCCCCTGCTGCCCACCCACAGGGGATGGAGGATCTTAAGAGAAATGTCCTAAAACATGGTGGTTTGGCTACCCCAGATGCCCCACAAAAGGACAAAATCCTACAAGGAGCAGGGCAGTATCACCTGCTCAGCAGAATAAATGGAAGAGAGTTAATACCCAAGAGCTGCCTGGACATCCCTCAGCCGCACCATCCAGCTCATCCCTCCATCTACAGCTCCTGGCTCATGAGCAGCTCTACTGCAACAGGAGGAAAGGAAATGCCTGGCCTCTCCCAGAACCCAAGGAAGGGGTGATGCTGCTTGACCCAGCCCAGGGAAGCAGCCGATTGAGTCCACCACAGACGTACAAGTCGAAGGGAGATCTCCCTAAATGCCACCCACCAGGCTTGGAGGAAAAGCAGTGTGGAAATGGAGGGGATGAAACACAAAGCAAGACGTTTCTCATCCCTAAGCCTACAGGGGGGAGATGGAGAAGGGTCTGTGGGCCAGCAGAATGGCTGTTCAATGAGTCTGGGACATCCCAGCTGCTGACACGAGTACTCGGAGGAGCCAGGTCCCTTCCAGCAGGATCTGCCAGTCTGGCACGGTCTCTTTCAGTGCTGAGATATAATTAGCGCCAGCTCTTCAGGAGCTGCCACTCACCATCACGCAACGTTTGCTTTTCTTAGGGATATGACTAACTGGCAAATAATTAAACACGCTCCAGGAAGGAGAATGAAAGAGGAAAAAACCCAACTTCAGGAGCCACTCTGCAGTTCCAGAGAGCAGCATAAACTTTGACAGTGCCTGAGGAGGGATCCATGAGCCACCCTCCCACCATAAGGATGCTCAGAGCCATGGCTGGTGTCAGAGCCACCAAGATGCTGCTCTACAGGGATGTGATCACAACAGAGTCAAGACACTTTCCCATCAACCTCCGTTTTCCCCATCACTGGTACCCACCATGGTGCTGCAGAGGATGGTCTCCCAGCAGAGCACCTTTAACACAGCAGGCTTTGGCCTCCGGAGAGCCTGGAATTGGATCCTGCTCTTTCCGATGGGTTATTTTGGAGAGGTTTTATATTTTGTTGGAAGGTATTTTTAGAGGAAGATAATGCAGTTGCAGCTCTCCAGGGAATTCTCCTGTCCCCAAGTCATTGCTGCTGAAGCACTTGGCTCGAAGTGTGGAGGAATAGCACAGAGAAATTGGTTTTCCCAATCCAGTAACCTCCTCCTGATGGGGGGGGAAACTTTGGCAAAACCAAAGCTTGGCTTTTCTGCCATGTCTGAGGCTCAAGAATCTGAGAGGTTCCAAAAACTTAAAACCTTGGTTTATATCCAGTTTGATACCACCCATGAGAAACCAGGCAAAGGGGAAAATCTCAGTTCAACTCTTCACTTAACTGTACCTTAGGGATAAGTTAATGAAAACATCTCCATTTTGCTCTGTCTGGAGGCTTCAGATATCCTTTAATGCCCCTTCCTGGCCTGAAGACTTTCTCTGGTCCTCACCACCCACTGTACGTCCCCAAGCACCTGGCAGAAGGCTTTAACGGTGCCACTAAGCACCCTTGGCAGAGGGCTGCTCCTCCATCCCCATCAGCATCAGGTACCAGTGTAGTTTGGCTCTCTTTCTGCTGAAGAGATGGCAAAGAATGTTGAAGAAATAAACTGGATTTTCTCCAAACCTGTGGCCTTTTCCTTGGAGAAATATTGTGACTCAAGATCTGAAAATGAACAGTGTAACATCAAAAAGAAAAGAAATTGAGAAAGAGGACTTGGAAAGGATTGCTGAGAATAACACTTTTCTCCCATTTACCATCACATGCTCTGACATGCTTTTCACTGCCCCTTTGCAGGGAGGAGCTGAGGGTTTGCTTCTGAGGGTGGAAGGCTTTGACTAAGGTCTTAGCATACAAAGACCTCTGAGACATCAATCTTCAGAGCACGAATGGCCCTGCACAGCAGAGCTTTCAGATGTGGTTTCTCTTCCCTCGGGTCACCCTTTCCCTCCTCCATTCCCTCACAACACAGCTCCTGCTCTGCCCTCCAGCCCTGCAGTGACTGGTTGCAGATGATGCAGGCTGCTTCTCACAGAAGGAAATACTAATAGGGTGCTAATTAGGATACTTAATTGCAAATGAAGATATTCAGCTCCTGCTGAAAACCACCTGCTATTTACTTGTGTGTCTACACCTAGGACAGAGAGAAATGCAGCTTCAGCTGCATTTGACCATATCTTCATCCATTCCATGGTCTGGTGGGCAGCAGCAGTCTGAGGCTAAGTCTAGCTGGACAGCTTGTCCACGACTTCAAGCCAAGTAAATGTCTTTTTCTACCTCTATATTCCTCACACAATGTGTTTTGCTAAAGCAGCTATACCCCAGAGAAAAACTGTCTCAAAATGGAAACGAACTAAGGGTAGATCTGGGGATGTTCCTAACTCCAAATGCAGCTCTCTGCCCACATCCTTGCCCTTTCCCCCTTCCTTTGCAGGCTCATTTTTGCACACTGCCTGGGACTTGGAAATCACCAGGGAAGACCCAGCTGGGACTCTCTGAATGTATTTTACACAGGTTGCAGTGCAACTTGTGCCTCCACTGCACACCCCAGCTCTGTGTGGCTCCCTGGAGATGGGTCCAGAGGCTGAGGATGCTTCTCAGCAGCACAGCACCAAAAGCATTTTGCCCTCAATAAATCTGGGCCAATGTATCTAGAGTGATCCTATGGGGGCTCTGATATTTTAAGGTGTTCATAAATCCTTTCTCAGCTTTGCCCTCCAGGTCCAGCTCCTCCTCTTGGGGTTTCTAAGCTACCCTCTATTCAAGGCCTCTGGGCCTCACTCCCTGTGCAAGCTGAAACAGCTCACAAGTCTAGTCCCCACCATGGCATGTGAGTCTCAGACAGCATCTGTTCCTACACCCATCATCCGCTGGATCCCTGTCCCCAGAAAAGCACTTCACAGTACAGCACAAGGTGCCCTGGCTAAGGAACAAGTTATCAACCTCACTGCTGAAGATTCTTCATATAGCCACAGAATGGTTTGGGTTGGAAAGAACCTTAAAGCTCATCCAGTTCCAACCCCTGGCCACTTTCTACTAGAGCAGGGTGCTCCAAGCCCCATCCAACCTGGCCTCGAACACTGTCAGGAATGGGGCAGCCATAGCTTCCCTGGGCACCCTGTGCCAGCAGCTCTGCACCCTCAGGGAAGGCCTTTTCCTAAAATCTCATCTTGACCTCCCCTCTAACCCTAACCTACCCAGACCGTAGAAAAGATTTAACTGTTTTCCTTTACAAGGCATCAGCTACGGCTGATGTTGCAGGAGAGGGAAAGAAGCAAACACGAGTAGCCCGAAGGTTAATCAGTGCAACAGCAGCAACCGCTGGCAAGACTTTACATGTTGAGTATTAATGATGTTTCAGGGGATTGTTTCCTTTTGATTGTTTTCCTTTCCTGTTTTCCTTTCCTGAGGACCACAATGGGAAGGTTTTACTTGTCTCAGGGGCCTTTGTTAGTCTATTTTCTTTCTTGCACCAATCAAATATGATTTGTTTTAAGCACACACTAACCCGAGCTGGCATGGTGACTTTAAAGCTCCTGCTGGTAACCAGAACATGCCAAGCACAACCAACTCATGAACAGCCTGTTCCTGAGGTCTTTAAGGAAGAATCTCACCACAAACAACCTGTAAGATCTGCTAAAGTAGAAGGAAAATAACAGCACAGAGTGCACTTTGCTTCAGTTACTGGTCACAGCAAAGACAACTCCTCATCCTCACTCCAGTACTGGAGAAGTCCTGGAGCAACAAGAGCAGCCCCCAGATGCTAGTAGGAATCCTGCCTTACTGGTACATTCAAACCTAAAGCCACTTTGCTTCCAAATGCTCTGATTTTGGTTGTTTGCCCTCAACAAAACTAATTCAGGGTAATATTCTTTCTAAAAGTGACTGAAAGTCAAACTCATATTCACTGGAGCTAAAATTAGCTCCGTTTATTTATCTATTGCTAATGTGTGACCCAGCAGGACAAAGACCAAACAGAATTTGGGATTTAAAATGTGTTTTTAAATGCTGTCATTTCCCAATCTCACTTGGTTCTATTCCATTCTGACCTACTCCCATGAATTCCTCCTCACAGGAGCAAGCTTTTCATCAAATTTTCCCAATATAAGAGTGAACTCCAGTGAACCACAGAGAAACAGAGACCTGGCCTGCCATGAACTTGAAAAGCTCCAAGCATATGGTGCTATTTTTGCTTTTAAATGTTTCTGTTCCAGATCAGTCAGATAATATTTGCAACAGTCTTATAGAGTGCGATGGCAAAGGGTGAAAGAGGGAGAAGGATAAAGGAAATCCCAGGGAAGGACAATGGCAGAGCTACAGGGGATGAGGAGATGAAGGAATCCCAGCAGTGGGATGCGCCAGAGGTGACCTCTCCTCAGTTTATCAGCACATCAATTATCTACAACACTGAATTAATAATCTCTCTTGGTTTAAACTAGTTACACACAGGTTATGAGCATGCAAATATAACAGGGTCCTCATCCCTCAGCCAGCATGGAGGGAGAAGCTGAGAGTCAGCAGCTAACCAAGTACTTTCACTACTGGCTTGGATGGAAATGCAAGGAAAAGCCTTTGGGCCATGTGCATTTGATCATACATGACCTTTATTGGAGACAGGTGGGGTAATTTTTTATACAGAAGTAACATCACACCATTCTCTTCCAATTTAATTCCTTTTAAGTCTCCTTATAAATCTGTAACAAAAGTGCACTTTGTTTTTAATCTATAGTATATATCTTTCAATATTCTCTCTCAGTCAGGTATTTTATCTGTAAAAATGTACCACCAGATATACAAAATACATGTCTAGTGTCCTACATTAAGGTCTGTATTTACCTTTTAGATTTAGATTCACTGAGTGCTCTCTTTTAGTTTCATTTTTTGCAAGACTTGGTGATGAGTCTTCTGGGAGTGGCAACAGGAGACGACACACAGCTTGTGAAGGGAGAAGACTCTTGGCCAGGAATAATTTTCACACAATAGGAACAAGATGACAAGAACATTTGCTGTTGGTGAACACATCTCTGAAAATGACAGTACTCGGTATAATAAAAAACAATTAAAAAAACCCAGCATCCATACTTTAACTTCTGGAGGAGATGTGCTGGAAGAATGGAACCTGTACCCGGTCAGAATACAACAGTAATGGGTAATTTGCACTCTGATGGCAGAAGTTACTTGCTAACATTCTGGTCATGGGAAGAAGAAACAAGAAACACAGAACCACCACAAGAACCTGTTTGTGAAATGCTGGTTTCCTGAGGAGTGTTTTGGTAAAATATTTTCTATCCTGTACAAGCCACAGAATTGCATAAGTTAAATGTCCTCAAGAACAAGCAGCACTGCTACACACCATGAACGGCTGTGCTGGGAACAGCCACACAGAGGACAGCTCTTGTCACCTAACAAGATGGAGAAAGGAAAATACTCATTTCCACCGGTAGTTTATAGCCAGCTGCAACAAGCTTTGGCACAGCAACAGCACTTGCCAAACAAAGTTACAGAAGATTTTCTGAGATCCCTTACTAACTTCCTCGGTCTTTTCTCTCTAGTTATCCTTGAGATTATAATATAAACACACGTAACGGATAGTTACTTTTCATTTCAGTCTTCAAAAGACTGACAACCTCCCCTGTTAAGCAAGGCCTAGAGAGGTAAAACAGAAGCATTTTTAGGAGAGCACTGGGATTCCCAGATCAACACAAACATTAACAACAGATGATGAGAACATTTAGCAAGGGAAGGTCTGAGTTGGTTGGTTGGTTTTCCTTCTTACATGTATACTTCCTTGAAGACTAAGAACAAGTGGATTAGGGACATAAATAATGCTTCCCTTGGTTAACCCTTCACAATTAGTGCTGTTTCTGTGTATTAGCATAGATTCAAAATGCTAGTTGCATCAGTTTACTGTGTACTGAAATGTTGAACAGATCCTGTTTCAGAATGAGGGCACTTTTGGTTTATGCAATAGCTCCAAGAAATGCTTTAACTTCAAGCTTTCTACAGCAACTGGTTGCCAGGCTTGCTCTTCAAAAGGTAACTGCTTTACTGCTCTCCTTAAATCTGCAGCAACGTGGCTTTGAGTCAAAACCTCTGCTTTTGCACAATACGGATAAAGTTCTATACCTTCTGAAGAAGAAACAGAACAGCAAAAACACCACGAGAAGCAGCAGTGCTGTTAGTGTTATCTAAACCCAACATAATGCATAATGGGGCAGTTTACAATGCTGCGGAGTGAGTTTTTTGTCTGCTTTTTTATAAAAATTACAGACTTGACATTTCCAATACATCTTAGCTTTGTACTGCTTCTCAAGTCTGAGTCACCAAAAATATCCAGCAACCAGCTGCTGCTCATATCCTAAAATATGCCTTCAGCTGACACTGAATATTGAAATCATTCTGCTAAAATACAGAAAAAAGATGATGGTAGAAACCAAAGTATAGCCTCAGGCCAACGTTAAATGGTAAAAATCCTATAATGCTACTTTTAAATCTCTTTTTCAGTTCATGAACAAATAAGCAGCCAGGTTTCAAGTAGAGGTAACACAGATTTTGGAAGATAGCACATAAAAAAAGCCCAGAAAGAACACTGGAACAAAAGCTCTTCTTGTTACGGCAGTCAGCACTAATCCTCCACGAAATGGCAGGGAGAAACCTTTAGTCACCCTGCTGGATCTGTCCTGGTCCTACAGCAACAATGAGGAACTGCTTCTGCTGTCACAAATATGTTCCATTTGGACATATCTTGATCCCTTTTTTCTTTTCTTTGTATACAGGTACCTTTTGTCTTAGTCTCTTGACTGGTAGAAGAGAATATAGCCAGATTCTGAGTTTTTGGAAATGTCTGAGGTTAACCCATAGAATTCTTCAATGGCCTGGGCATCAATTTTCTGGAAATCAATGAGAGTTAGAATTAGCCTCAGTCAACACACCATCCTCAGAACCCCTTTCCCAGACAAAGCCTTATTTTCAGTTCTTGGAGGTGATGCTGGAAAGCCACACAGTATTAATACAGTGATATTTCAGTATCATTGAATCAAACCAACACATCTTTTCCATTTAATACCTTATTCACTATTAAAAAAAAATCAAGATGAAATAATAAATCTCTCTGAATTGGTGCAGTCGTAAGCCGGTCTAAGAGAAAGGGTTCCATGAAAATGTATCCTTAAAAGAGTAAATGACATTTTTATACCTGCTTTCTCATTCAGACTGGCATTACCCCTCCTGACTCTAGGTTTGTAGCGTAAATGAAAAATGCAGTCACTGATCATCAAAGATTTTTGTACAACTGGAAGTGTATAAGGACCATCTTGAGTAGACTTAATATTCACCTGAAGTAACTCCAGATTTTAAAGTTCTTGTGACCCTCTTACATAGATAAGTTCTGAAAGTGCCACTGGTAATTATACCATGAAATCTGTGGATCTCATCTAATTGTGATGATCTGGTCTTATGAGAGCCTCCCCTCCTCAGGATCTGCTGGTACAATGTCTGCTGGATATTACAACAATGTTTGTTTTAAGAGAAACAAATTATTATCCATGTGAATAGAAGTAAATGGTATGCTTATATTTAAAGTTGTGAACTGTGCTCAGAAAAGCACTTTTTCACTTTATACTCCGACTAGTAAGGTCTGTAGGGCATTTGAAAGGGCTTTTAAAGATGCAAGTTCTACAGTCTTGATCCTACCCTGAGAAGGCATGGCTTCACATTACTGAATTTGATTCTGCAGTCAAAGGAGAACAAGCACAGAGACCAAACCACTGAAATAACATACTCCCAATGACCTGTGTTGCTCAGCACTCCACTGTAGTTTTAGTATTTCAAAATACCTTTAGGACTCTAGATCCAGAGATGAGGGGCTGAAGTAGCCCGAATTTGTTGTGAAGGACCAAAGGCAGGCTAGCCTAAAGTTTCCCTTTATTCCCCAAGGTATAAAGTTGAGGAAGCAAAGAAATGTTCAGAGAACAAGATGCTCTGGGCTGAACACCTGCTTTGATCATGAGAGGGAACAGCAGAGACCAACTTGCGCTTACATCTTAAAAGAAAGGGAGCACACTATGACTCCACCAAGAAGCCTCCTCAGCTACAGAATCTATTTGGCAGTGAGCTAAACCATTGCTCACCAGACTTCAGCATCACCAACAAACACAAAAACCCTGGTTTCTCTACACAGCACTGCCAAATGTGCAAGTTTAGGCCTTCCTTTCCCCAGCCTTTCTGAAGCACAAGAAAAACAGACACAAGTTTATAGAAGGTGCCTCTAACTACAGGACAGAGCTGCAGAAATTGTCCCTTGAATAGTTTTATTAAACACCTTCTGCTAAAATAAAATAAAGGGGGGGGACGGGACCCCAAACAGATGTTTTGTCTTTCTGTCTTCTCCATTCAAGGACTTCAGAGAAGCTGAGGGCTTTTGTGTTTTCACACAATTTATTAACATAACATCTACTACAAGCTTTGACATACATTTTAACAGAAAAATAGCAAAAGAACATTTTTTTCAGCCATTGTAATATATTTAGCAGACAACTCAAACGTGTTTTATTTTAAGTGCCAACTAACTTGCCATGCAATCAAGCCTATTTCTAGGACTCATTTTGAATGCAACTCAAACGTTTGATATAGATTAATTCATCCCACAGATATTTTTAGCTTTATCACAGCAAAACTGACTTCCTTCTTTATTCTGCTATCCACAAAAAAAAACACAGTGGAACTGAAAGAATGTGCATATGCACTTTATTCTTCCCATCCTTAATTGGTCACATATATTGTGAACAGCAAATTTTTAACCAGCTGTAGCTTTAGAGAAACAACCAGTTGATGGTTACTTCTAGGATTCTCCAGCCCTACCTGCCATGAAGACTATTTTTCTTGTTAACTGAGTTTAAATATCCTTTGCTCATCTTCAGGCAACTATTCTGGTTCCCCAAATCAAATCCTTCTTTCCCATATGATTCATAGCATTTAACTGGATGCCGCAGATTTCTGACCAAGTATTTAAGCAAATACATACAATCTATCTCCCTCTTTCCTCAATTTAGAGAGCTCCCTGGATGGACATTTTTCCCTGTTTCAGATAAACACTGTCATTGTGATGTATCACTTAGCTGCTCTAATGACAACATGTCAAATTAGCCAGAGATCATTTACTCGGGTTTCTCAATTAATTTTCTTGGCACAGGATCCCATATGGACTGCTCTGCCTCCTGGATTTCATGCAGCTCCTTTTCACATATGCTGTAGTATGTTTGATTATCATCTATCGTCAATTTAATTGAAAGTTGGCTTTCCAACCAAATCCAAACAGATAAATAAACATGACTTCACTGCTTCTGACATTTACTGGGTAATAAGGATAAACTACTTCCTACTGACAGTTCAGAGCTATTAATTCACATCACTTGCCAAAAATGCAACAAAGCTTTTTAACAGTATTTAAGGGGAAAAAGCTTTCTCCTGGGTTCTCTTTAAGTTGCAATAACTTTATATAGGTACAAGGACTTTGGACTCATCTTTTGAAGTCTGCTAAGTAATACCTGGTTTGCTATGTAGCCAATTCACACCTAGAATGTTAAAGTGTCCAAGGATTTAAAAAAAAAATAACCTTTCAGGCTCTGAAGAGTCTCTGGAGAGCAGAAGGCTCCTATGCTTGGCCCAAACCCCAGAAACTTATGCAGAACTCACATTTTAGGGGCTTTGGGAGGGTTTTACCACTCCCTTTTTGAGGATAACCTCTGCAATGTCACACGTAGCAATATATTTCCTCTAGCATCACCTTATGACTATCACAAGAAGTCTGAAAGCAGTACTTAGTCTCAGAATAGCTACTTCAAATACCTAGGCGGCAGATGAAGTGACAAAAGTAGTTGTGGCTTCAGTTTTTCAGTGCACAGCCTGCAGTACTAGTAAGGAACTAACCCTCAAGAGTTGATGACTAAGTGGGATGAGAGAACAAATGAGTAAAACTACAGCTACTTCATCCAGCAGCCTGTAGCATCAGGAGGGGAATGGCAGACTCCACTACCCCATTCTAATTGCTCACTGAATCACCCGAAATTCAGATGAGTTCTAGAAGGCGGAGGAAAGAGTGGTATTTCTTTAAGAGAAGGAAGTCAGAGGTAAGCTTCATGTTCATCATACTTAGGAGGCTGGAGCAGCGACAGTGGATAGTCAGAGAAAAGATCCTGTAGGAAAACCCCAGGAGGAATCCTTGAGCTACACCCTCCAAAGCAGGTCAAGGAGAAACTTATTCAACAGAAAGGGACAATGATCTCAAATGAATTGTGCAAAACTCACATGCAATTTTTCATGCCCTCCTCTGTAGGAAAAACAAAGCCTAAATTCCATCGAAAATAAACATATGCAAACACGAGCGAGAGAGAGAGAATCTTCTGGCAGGAAAAGGAATCTTGAGACTCTGGATGCACAGCCGGGGCAGGGGTAGTGCTACAGAACAGAGCTATGCTGCTTATCATGATCAAGACAGTGAAACCATGGAAAGCACAAAAGCAGAAGTTTCAGATCAAAGAGCTTTATTTTTACAGCATTTTAGAAAAATTCTGTAAAAGATGAACTTAAAGAAAGCCATGATTAAAGTCAGAAAAGCAAGTTAATGGAAAAAAAGAAGGCATCCCTCCAGGAGAGAGGAACTACATACTTGTGACAGCTCCTTGAATTTTCTATCCCATAACAGGCAGTGCATATTTAAAAGCTATGTTTTGGCATGTCTGTAAGTGACAGCAGTGTTTGCAGATAAAAAGAAACTCTGTTTTGACCTAAATACTAAAGATACAACATAGAAGTGACTGATAGAAAGCAAATATAGAACAATGAGAAGGTTATTTTATATCTCCTTTTAAAACATAAACTTTATCTCCTGGCTGGAAAAAGATAGTCAATACCTGAATTTAAAAATATTGAGGTGAATGCTGCTTCCAAAATTAGCTGACACAATTACGGACTTTGTTCATAACAGACACAGAGAAAATAACCCTTGAAATACAGTAACGGGAAGAAGGCAACTGTTCATAGCCATATAAGCTGTCCAAATCATCAGGAAGTCATCTCTGATGCTCAAAGCTAAGAATGAAAAGAAAAAAAAAGGGACCTTCTACATCTTTATTTCAACACAAACAAGGATTTTGCCATACCTACTTAAATCAGGCCTTAACTTTCCCCATGAGATCTCACAGGCAAACAGTATATTTTCATCTCTACAAAAAGCAGTTCTACTGTGGTTTTTGTTCTACTGTTTGATATTTGCTTAACAATTATGTGAAGGCCATGGATCTATAAATAGTTTGGGTATTGGTCTTTACAATTATGTTAGTAGAAAAGTTGAGGAAAAATCTGCCTGAGCAGACTGTTAAAACGTTACTATCAACAGTCCAAACATCCTGGTACGCTCTCAGGACCTTACTAGAGTCTCTCACATCTTTTCTAACAGTTTTTCTACACTTCATTTTCCTGGGGAAAACTGCCTACAAAAAAAGATCAGAAGTTCTCAGATGTAGCAATGAAATGCACAAAGCAAGTTAGTGGTAAAAAGGAGTCCCAAAGGAGTGTTGAAATTAGAGCATTTTACATCTTCAATAAGACAATTTCAGCCTGAAGAGGTGCATACCACCCCATGCCTGAGGTGTCAATGCAGTCCCTTGTGCTTGGTTGCCCTTCTCCATACTAGTTCTACAGCAAAGATGCACAAAAAATGCCCAAGTTTGCTTTTGAAATGTCCAGAATTATTCTGTGCACAGATTCCACTGAAATACTTTTATAGGTGCAAAAGCTGATCCCAGACATAAAACCAGAGCTGGACACTGATGATGCCTGCACTTGTTTTCATCATGTTATAGCATACCTACCTCTACAATGTCATCATCAAACAGCAACCAAAAGCCATGGCTCTTCACAATGGTGATATAATGTCCACGGTTTGGACCACTGCCAGAGAAAAGGATTGAAGACTTATTACTTTTATGCCTGCAAAGGCAGGACCACTATTCCCACATGACTCAGCTACTACTGGCAGTTAGACTTCCCAGCTCCTTGTGTTGTCTAACATTACTCATAACATCATTTAGGCTCTTACGCTTTGCCAAATTGCTTGAAATCAAATTTCTGTCTTAAAAATGCAACACAGCCAAACAACACAATTGGTAAATATTTCATACAGTCATTCGTGTATTAAAAAAGCAACATTAAAGCCAGTTTTTCCATCACTGCTTTGTTACATTCACCACTGCTGAGTACTCTGACCAATTTAAAGACTTGAGCTATCAATCTACTAACCTCAAACTCTGAGAGAACAGTCCAGGGACACAATGGAAATACATATATATGTATATATTCCCCACCTTCCAGCTTTACTTTATACTTAGATTCTACATAAGGCTTTAAAATAACCTATACTCATATCGGCTTCAGGCAGACAAAAGTACTTCTCTAGTCCTTCCAGAACTGTGTGTAATGTTACCTGTCACAGAATGAAAAATCTTTGTTTAGAGCAACTAAATGAAAAGTAAAACTATAGGGGCAAAATACTTAAAAACAACTTCTGAGAAGTCATATATTTAGAAAATATAGTTTCACTTAAGTCTCTGGTAAGTTTCTAGCAAGAACTGAAGCCCAAGGAGTCACAGGGATCCCAAAGGATGAGTTTGAGAAGAAAAGGCAAAGCCATTTCATACATCCGAATTATTAATCACCACTGTTAAAATGCGCAAGTGTAGTTACAGGTATTGCAAAATAAGAATCTACAGAAGAAAATCAGCAGTCTGGTCTAGTAGGAGGTGTCCCTGCCCATGGCAGGGGGTTGGAACTGGAGGAGCTTTAAGATCCCTTCCAATCCAAACCATTCTATGAAATTGCACAGGATGAAATCTTAAAATGATAAAAATAAATAAACCCCAGCACAACTGTACCACAAGAGAAATCACCTCGAATTTTATGCAGTTTATTTACACTAAAACCTGTGCAATATTAGCACCCTGATTCTATTGTCTTGCTCCTCACAAGCACAGTTCAAAACATTTGGGAGCTGTAATAACTTAATACTTCAAAGCTCCCACTTCCAGAAGGTAGTTATATATTTTTTGCCTTCCATGACTGCTTTTTTCCCCTAAAAGTACTTTAAAAAATTTCCTCTTTGCTTTTAAAAAACAGAATTAAAGCCACAACAAAAGTAATAAAGAAAATAAGGGTATTACAAAACCTACGCACTACACAGCTTACGCCACATGGTGGCACCAGCTTCTAAAAAACCTTCAATGGTTTCCCAAGTAGCACTACACTCTGGTTTAGTTAAGTGTTTTTCCAAGATTTGTTTTTATTTAATTCAGCTTTCCTGAAAAGTAGGATTGGGAACGGGGTTTTCTTCTTGTTGTTTTTGTTTTGTTAAAGCCTGCTCTTACTTTGCTGCAGCTCAAAGGAACAACTTGTCTCAATTGCCATCATACCTGAAAGCTGATGAAAGAGCAAACCTTAAACTGGGTACTCAGAAAGCAAAATTTAAACCAGTAAAACAAACAAAAAAAAAGACTGAAACACTGTTGGACAACTAGCTCTGATGCTGCTCAGCATGCTCCTATACTGTCAGGCACCACACTGGTAATATAAAATGGTATACAGTTGACAGACTCCTCTGAGATTCCAAGGAAATACATTTAAGGTCCAGAAAGCACAAAACCAACGTACCTGCCACAGTGAACAACTACGGCCACGAGGTCATACATTCTGTCAGGATTTGTAGCATCTCCTGAAGTGTTAAAGAGCCGGAGCTCCAAGGGAAAGACTACCCGGTAGGAGAGTTTGGTGTATCGATGCAGCTGGTCCATGTACTTGAACCTTTTTAAGTGCAGAGCTAGAATCATGGGCAACTTTTTCACTCTCATTCTGAGCCACAAAAATAGGTTAGACAAAGAACAATGTGTTAGCAGATCACCTAAAACAAAGCTTTGTTCAAAACCAGTTTCAATATGAAAAAGCTTCTCAGAAGGCTTCTAAAATATTGATGAAAATTTCCAAAAGGCTGTCTTTCTCATGTATATTCCAGTAAGAAAATGCAGTATTTATTCTGAACGATTAACTACACAACTGGCACCTAAATGCAGGAAAAGTGCCTATGTTGACAACATCAGGTTTTCATCATATGAGTGGGAAGAAATAGATAAATCTGTCCTAAGAGCGAAAAGTAACATTTTTGTATATAGTATTCATAGCGAAAGCAGATGGGACGGTTTTCAATGGCTTTAAGCTGATTAATGCTAACTTGGGAAAATGTGAATGCCTAGAAGCACCAGATATAAGCTCTTCAGGGAGGAATACAAAACTAATCTCAATTTCCCTCTGATAAGGTCGCCATAAAGTTATTTGGTTTCTCTGCTTTTCCTTACTCCTTCTCCTAACACAGACCTAAACAGTCTTAATGTTTCATTTCACTGAATTCACAAGGCATATTTTTCCAACAGCTGACCATTTTAAAGAGCATTTACATTAGCCTGAATATCTGAACCTTACCTCTTCTGTGCTTCCTGTTTACTGCGGCACTGCTCACAATAGTATTTGTATTCACTGCAGAGAGTCTCAGTATTACTAAATCCTCTGTGGAAATGAAAGAAAAGTCAGGCAAGGAAGGCCAGTCACTCAGACCATCCAATTTCAGCTACTGCTAATAATGCTGAAAATAACCAAAGTACATAGAAGAGGAAATTCCTCTTACTTGTATCGCTCATACCTCCCAAATACATTTTAGGTGTAGCTGTCCCAGTCTTGGGATGTACTATCACTGTTCAGTTAGAAAAATTACACCCTCAAGTATTAACTGCATACTTTCAGGGCAGGAATCAAACACAGTACATAAACAGCAATAATGTGATCATGTGTTGTTTCCAAAGGTAGCTACTCCACCTTTTCCAGACATTAAATACTAAGACCTACAGCCACTAGCCACTGACTAGCCAAACCTGGATTATCTTTCAGCTCCTAGCAATTACACATCCATTATCAGCTATTAAAAAACAGATGATACATGAAACTTGCAGTATCCAAGCAGCTGATAAGCCTTAGAGCTAGCAGTTAAATACATACAGCAAATTTCTATCAGGAAGAAAAACCATAAATCTAACCAGAGACATGAGGACCAGGCAACTGAAATGCAGTAACAAAATAAACAGCAATTTATTATGAAACCAAACATACCATGTTTAGTTTTGGTAAAACCTGACTATATGGAACTAAAATCCCCATAAAAGAAAGTGAAATCAACCTTACATACCGCTAAGAAATCACCATACTTATTAGCTATTAAAAACCACAGAAGAATCAGCAGCTTCAGAAACTTAGGACAAAAGTAAAATGAACATGCTTTAACATATGAACATGGTTTAGCATAAGTCAAAGCCTAGAGCTGCCACACAACAGGTCAGCGACACCAGCTCGTTCCTTCTGTCCAAAGGTAGGTATTTTTTCCATTCCCAAACACTTTCATTTACCTTAGACAATGTGTAATTGATGTATTTTGTTCCACATCAACCGACAGATCCAGAAAGTCCTCATCTTTGCTACTAACCTTGAAAAAAAAAAAAAAAAAGAAGAAATATTTCATAACAGTTTAGAACTGGCAAGATTTCTTTTAACCAGTTGTGAAATAATCAATGTCCTCATTGCGAGTAGAGAGCTTCATGATAAAGAGTAAATATACACACACAGAGGCCCTTTCTTGAGGTGAACTAAAACTGAAGAAATAAGCTGTGCTGTTACAATCCAGACAGGAATATTTAGGGAAAAAAAGAATAAAAACAAGAATAAAACCAAAGCACAGGAAAAAAAGTCACAAAAAAAAACAAACAAAAAAAAAACAGACCACTTCTTGCAAAACACCTCTCCCCCTTGAGACTCCAAAACACATCTGCTTACTTCACTGGCAAAACCAAGTTTTTAACCACTCAGAGCTGGAGAAGCTTTAAGTGTATTCCACTCGGCTCTGCAGACTGATGGAGCTTCCTGCTGTATTTCAGAGTTTAACAATAAATAGGAAGTGGAAAATCAGGCAGATGGGGTTTCAATTAAATGAGTTAGAAGTGAGGAAAAGCTGCTTTCCATTTCTGGAACAGTCACATTTCATTTCAAAATTCTTGAGACAATCTTAATATCATTTTTAGAGCTTTTACTCACCACATAGCCCTAAGTTAGATCTAAAATGCCAAGAACAGTCATTTCAGTTGTAATCACTTCTCTCTTTTTTTTCTCCCCATCTGGGTTTTCATTTTTTTTTAGAAATATTAAATCAGAGAATATGACTAACTACAATTTCCTGATCTGAAGGTGGTGTGGCTCTTCTAATTCTAGATGCTGCAGCACTTCACTTGCTCTCAAATCAAGTGGTGATGGACCAGCATCAAGAAGCACAGAATTCCAGTTTAAGAAATCCAGTTTATCCCAGAATCAAATAAACAGTGAGCAGCTCTCATGGAGAAGCACAACATCAAGTATCAATCACTGACACAGGAAATAACATGAAGACAAAAAGGCAGCTTATATCAGCCAGGTGCAGACTGCCTTGATGGAAACAAGAAGGAGGAACAGAAAAAACACTACGCTTTTTCTGAGAAACATACCTTAATGAGTATTGGTTTGAACATAGAGGTGATACAGTCATAAAAAGGCTATGCTCCATATTTTAATAGAGAGAGTGCAATCTCATCTATCCTAATAAATGAAAAAGTGTGCTTAGTATTAGGGAAAATGATCCAGAACCTGTCAAAAATCTAAGAGGTTTGGTTTTGCTTTAAACGTACAGCCTCACAGTTAAGACATCTGGTTTCATTGGTTAGTGTTCCTTGGAAGATTTCATGGACCCACGTCAGATCAGTCTTGTCTCCTTCTTCACTCTCAATGCTGCCATTCTGCAGTTTGCCATTCTGCTTCTCCTGCTTTTTCTCTTCTTGCAGTAAGTCAGCAATAGTGTTAAGTAGGTAGTTTAGGAATTCATGTGCATCCTGCTGCATATAATTATCAAATAATTCTGGAAAGAAAGAGATTAAAGAGAATGAAAATACACAGATACTTCATAATATCAAGTTACTGTGCTTTCAGCAATCAGTGCCTGCCCTTCCCCCTTTCTCTACCTTTGTATTATAATACAACTGTGGGTTACACTCTTAAGAGCCTTTGAAGACTTGCACTTTGTTATTCTCACAATAGACATTAGGTTACCCCCACCTATTCCTCAGCTTGAAAGAAATAGGCAGATGAAAAATAACATAAAGGAAACTGAGTTTGGGCATTTCTTGGAACTGAAGCAAACCACATGTGGTTTGAGGGGTTTTGTTGGAGTTTTTTTTTTTCCTTTGGGGAGAGAGAGAACTAAAGACACTCAGATGTGTTACCCTGGGCTATGAGTTCATCAAGTCCAGTATCCAGGGGCAAAAATCCCCTACTCCAAGTTTGTTATCGTTCAAGTTCAAGCAGGGATGATAAATCAACACACAGAACTCTTCCTCACAAAGCAGCCCTGGCAAATAACCACTAGTTCTCATCATTTGGAATTTATCCTACCACAAATGTAAGAGAGCAAGCTAGGAGAGGCTGAGACTCCTCGGAGACTTCAACTTGGCCCAACTACACAATGCCTGTGTAGCCCATGACAATTTCTAGCAATGACTGAAGTGTGCTGACTTGCAGCGGACCTCCACAGAGCAGCAGACCTCCAGAGAGGGGGAATAACTGGAGCATCCAGACTTGTGTACATGCTCTGTACTTGGTCTGTGCCAGCAGAGAAACAAAGCTATCCAGATCATCCTCTTTGACACAGCACAGTTCTGATACAATCTGATCTTATGCTGCAGAAGTGGTGAAATTCACACCACAAACAGGAGTGCAAAAATCTCCCAGAAATCTGTAAAAACCTGACAATTTGGACTCATTAAGAAAGAAATTGGTTTTGTATGCTAAAATCTACATAAAAACTTCATTTATTCATTTACCATTTTCTTTCCTCAATCGGGAAATAAATTTCTTGGGTGGGATAACTCCCACCTTCTTCTTTTGCGTAGCAATACTGTTGAAGAGATCAGAGAGGCACGTCAGGAGGCTTTCCTTCTTTCGAGGCTGCACTTTGTATGCCAAAACTTTTTCCCGAAACGGACGACAGAAATAAAGTGCCTGTAAGACGGAGTTGCAGTAGCAGGTATTGCCGAACTGGTTGAAACAGAAAGGAAAACAAATGTTCTCAGATTAGGTCTGTTAAAAAGTAGTAACAGAAAGAGGTTGCTCTTTAAGAAGGTCACATACTGAAAACAGAAAAGTTGTCTGTCAGAGTTCAATTACTGGTGAAATACGAGGAGGTGTGGTGTAAAAGACTCATCCTTGTATTATCCTAGCTGGTAACAGCAAGAAAAGGAAGAGAAGACAGTTACAGTGATACTGGGCACACAAAAAAGCAGCAGACCAATGACAAAATAAATTCCAATTGAGGACTTATCACAAAAATAAAAACTTCTGGAGACACAGAATGCTGCTAATGCTGCCTGGGGAGATGCTGCTGATACTGACACAAGCGGTGCGAATGGTATAGCAGAACAGAGGGACAAGAGAGAAAGAAGAGACAGCATCAGTCAGCTTCAGTATGTCTCAACTGTATTACAGCAACCAGAGGTCAGTGCATGACCTCCTATGTCAGATTTGCCCGCGTCAGATACACAAAGTACTTTATAGAGGTAGTTAGCAAGGTACATGTTAAATATTTCCTGTTTATAAGGAAATATGATGGGGAGTACGTGATGCAGGCAAATTCAAAGAGCAGCTGGTTTACATCTGCCGTATCTGAAGGCAGTGTCATTTCAAAGAAAGGAGGGCAGTGATAACTTCCAGAGGCAGTGTTCCACATTGCTCAACAAGAAGAAACATTCAGAGCATGGATATACGAGTATATCACCCACAAGAAATATACCACGGGTTTTCCAGTTGTTTCGTTGCAATTTATTGTGTAACTGTACTGTACAATGCTGCTGCTTTAAACAACACAGATTCAGAGTTTGCCAGTCACCAGGTGGTCTGGTGATGAGGTTCTGCATCTCAATAGCACTGAGAGCTAAATACTCTAAATAAAAAAATTGATCTTAGAAATCTGACTGCAGAACATAGCTATGTTTTTAAGTGGTACTCAGAGAATATTGCTACTACCGTCCACCAAAATATGGGGTGATTACTGTAGCAGAGTGATTTCAAGTTAATAATCAGAAACAGAAAATGAACAGTTTAATTCATACAGCTAAAAAGGTCACAGCATAATTACATTAACATTAATTTACACTATATGCAAACAACACGGAACAAGACTTAAAACTGACATGAAGAAAACAAGTATGCAAGCTGAACACATATGTGAATTAGGATAGAACCTAACTCATATGCTTGTTAGAGACCTAGGAAAAAAACTGAATCCCAACTACACAAATTAACTAAAACTAAATGCTAACTAAACTTGCATACAAGACAAAATAGGCAGGAGAGTTACCACAAGTCAGATCAGCTGTTGTTTTCAGTGAGGTATCTAATTAATTTGTCTGTAATAATCCCAGGAAATTAAGAGAAAAGAAACTAGAAATTATCCATCTGAAAATAATGAACATAGAAAAGAAGATCACTGTACATCCTAAGTCAAAAGTTTACAAAGCAAGAAGTTAATGAGATTTCAGGACTGTATTAATGGAGAAATCCTGTTAAAAAGCATGAAGTCAACTGGTTATATATGTCATGCTATGATACCCAAACAGAGATATTATTAAAACCAAACTAAACAGAAGACCCAAGGCAGATAAAAAATTAAAACTCCAGCCAAGCAGCTTTGAAAATTCCTGACAGCAAGATGCAAGATGCTTTGCAGTAAAGTGATAAGGTGAAAATTCGCTTCACGTCATGCCTTAGGTTTTACAAACATCCCTAAGTATTTCAACTCTCTTTATTTGCTACTGCCCTTACATAAAGTAATGTGAAAGACCTTTTATTCCTGAAATCACTATCTCGCATGTTAGCATTTTAGCTATTGCACCGCATGACAAATGCTCTACAAAAAAGACCGTGATGCATTTTATTCCAACAGTTCTGACTTTTTCTCATGCTACATCAAACTCCTTCCAACTTTGAGCAATTTAGAGCATTGGGAAACTTCTGAATCTCTTGGTTACTGATCTACGATTCTCACTACTGAAGTTCTCCACAAATAAACTGTGCCATGGTTTTAAAGTGCAATCAGTTTGCAATCAGAAGTACAAAGCAGTCAGCTCTTTCCAACCGTGACTTTAACTTCGCTAGAAATTTGCCTGGAAAAAAAAGAGGGTTCTAAGAACCCCCAAAACCAGCTTGGCAAGGCATTTCCCATAGGCTGATAAGTATTTCCAAACCTCAAGCTATTTGCACAGATCAAATACACAAATAATGTATAAAGTACTTAAACACAAATGAAATACAGGTACAAACATGAAGGTTTTAAAATCTTTTTCTCATAGTTTCTCTTGTAAAAATGTTTAATTAGATGCCAAAACATAGTGGTCTTCTGCTTCAAAGTGACTGTATTTAGAGTCAACATAACCTAACTTTGTGAGAACTTGTAAAATTGCACTCTGCCAATGTAAAAATAAAGTCTGAAAAGCTTATTTTAAGATAGAAGCCTCCTGAAATGAAAACTGAGATGAAATTTGGGAATGAAGCCATTGTTCTTTCCCTCTTGCACTTCAGTTCAACATCACACATACCTATTTTAACAGGCTGTCACAGAAGGAACAACCAGACCCTTCTCCCAGACTGCAGCGGCTATAGCAATAGTCTGACTGCAGGAAAAGCTGGTTCAGCTCACTGATTCAAAGAGAAAATAACTATTAAAATACAGAGCCTACACTGTCCATGTGTTCAACATCTGACTCTATTTGCAGTGCAATCACATGTATTAGTACTGATGCTGAAGCCAAGAAACTGCCCTTTTAAAAGTTGCATTGGTTATGAAAGAACTAGAGGTAACTTAGGACAAAGGTCTGCAGACCAACAGCATGAAAACAGTCATCCTGAAGAAACTGGTTGCAAGGAATAAGGCACAACAGTATTAGTCATATTTTCTTCTTCCAACCAGAGACTGGATGTGGTTATAATAATTTTGGTTATTTTTAGAATGCTGTTTTTCCTCTTCACACTATTCATCGCTCTGCTATTTCTGTTACAGTTGGAGATGCCTTCCATTTTTATTCATTATGGTACAAACCTCAGCAGCTTTGGAATGGCCATTAACACCATACTTAAAGGACATAACTCAAATTTGTTTAGATAGCCTGGTGTTTGAGAACACAAAGTGCTAGAAACCCACACAGAACTCAATTAAATGAGTTGGTAATGAGCTGCAATATATAACACATCATTAGCTATGTTAACCTTATTTGGTGTCAAAAGATAGGTCATCTCTCAGCTCTCAATGAAGTGTACCTGGATGACCAGCAAACAGAAGTATACTTCCAGTTTCCAGTGAGTTCCCCTGTGTTTTCACTCCATAAACATGATGCCACAGAGTCACTGTTACTGTTCCTATTAACTGACTTCCTACATTAATTGGTAAAAGATGTCACAGCACCAGCTGCTTTTCCCTCCAGAAGCACTGGCAACATCAACACTCCCTTCTCTCCAGAGTTAATGTGAGTAGACAATTGTTATTGCCCAACAGATCCCAGTCAAGTAAGATCTATGCAAACTGACAGATACAAAAAGTAAATCTTTTTAGGTTTGTTACACAAGACTGTCAAAACATACAAACAGGAGTATTACTACATGTAAGAAAATTATTAACCAAGTCCATGTCCTTCATTTCCTGGCTATGCTCTCACATACAGGAACTTGTACTAATCCCAGGAATAACATGTCTTTAGAGAAGTAACACATTTTCATTTCACAACCTCAAGGCTCCCATACACTGCAGCATCAGTGTAAAATCAAATCTTGGTTCTCTTGAAGAGCCTATGAACAATGTACACACTTTATTAATGTCCTGTCCAGGTAAATATTTAAATCCTATAACTGGAAATGTACCCGAGTTGGAAGGTTTCTCTCAATTACTTTAAATACAGTAAAAATAAGCATATTTATTATAAGATTAAATTTAAATCTGGGTTAGTAACAAGGCACAGCATTATACTGCAGGATACGGTGCCTATGCAGTCCCACTTTAAGTTAGAAATACTCATGAAGTTCTAATATAGAATCTTCCTCAATTCAAAATTAGGATATGAATGTAAAAACATGTCAACTATAGAAAATCCACTTACATTGACCAAGCCAAAATAATGCTCATTCACAGGGAACTGCTCAGGACCAATCTCTTTCTCCAAAGCAGAGGCATTGGCGCCCTACAAAGAAACAGAACATTAATGTCCGACAAAAAAAAAATTTCCAACAGAATTCACACTATCCCTATAAAAACAAGGAAATTGAGAACATAAGTTACCTCCATTGAGAACCAGCATCTCATGCTTCTTATGTTCTTCAACATAAAACCAACATGATGCTTTATTATAAAAGATACCATGGTTCCACTTCAAACCTCAACTTCAGCTGGAATTACAGTTATCTGATCGAATAGACGGGGGGGTTGCATTTGAATTTATTTGACATTTAAGAAGAATCTGTCCTCACTGAAGACTCCACGTTACTCACAGTGTCCTAGAAACACCTACTGAAATTTAGCCGAGAATGCACTGCAAAAATAAAGAGGCTAACACACAGAGAACTTCTAAACCTAGAGTACAGAAACCATATGGGCTATAAAACCCATGAAAGAAAAGATGTCTTTTTGTCCTATGCACTACACAAAAGCTTTGATGTGGCTGTTTATTATTTGCATTCCATACAAAGAATTCTTGAAAAAAAACTTGCCTTCATTGACACTTTACATTAGAAATGCTATAATTTTTCTAACTTTATTTCTGGAAAGGTCTATGGACAAGTGAAACATGATTACAAACACCAGAAGAATTGAAAGAATTTTGTCAGACATTCCTCAAACTCAGATCACCTACAAGTGCTCTGGTTTTGCTACCCTTAAGGACTATGTATTAAGCTTAGAGTATATTTTGATACACCCTTGAATCTCCAGCAATATGAGGACTGACACAATGGAAACATACCACTATACATTGATATGGTCTTACCTGTCACACAAAACAAGAACTAAAGCATACCAACATTCTAGTTTAAATTTTAATTTTGTCCACTCCAAATTCAAAGCAGTTTATGCATCTCTTTCTATTCTTTGCCTTCTTTAAATCTAACAATACTCTATAGCTGAGTTCCCACTTGCTATCTGGCATCTTCCCTCATACCACTCCATCTTGTCCTCTAACATTTATCTTCTAATAGTCCTTAGCTGCATCTGCGCTGTTATCTAAAGAGTTACCATCATTCAACACAGAATCCAAGCACTTTGCATTCTTCACTTCTGTTTTAAACGCCCAAGTCACTCCACCTATAACTTTCTGCAAACAAAAAGCAGAAAGCCTTCTGCAGAAGTGAGCCCTATTAAAACACCTCAGAAAAGCATTAAATAAACAAAAATCACAGCCCAGCAAAATTCATCTGTTTCCTTGAAACTCGTAATGTTTTTTAATTGCTGAACAAATACTTTAATCATTTCCCTTAGCATTCTGCTATTAAGATAAACCACAGACAAGTAGAAACTATGGACAGTTCATCTGGATTGTCTTTAAGAAATAACTAAAAAGGTTCTAAGAAACAGGAAAGAAAGCACGAAATAATTTAGTTTATCAGAAGGAATGGAAACTCTGCAGTTGGATCTCCCACACTGGATTTACAGTGAATTGCATATATCAAAACGAGACAGAAAATGAGGATGGTTCAAAATTGGGTACTATAAAAAACACAAAAACATTCACTAGGTGCTGACAGATTTACAAGCAAGACTCTTTGCAAGCAGCAATTACACAGATATTTTTCGAGGCAGCAGTCCCAGCTCAAGCAGCTCCTCTCATTTGTTTTCCTACAGCTATTCCCTGCTTCCCAGTACGTCTTTTTCTCTCTACTATCTGCCCACAAAAAAAACCCAAAGCAAATCCAGATAGGTGTAGGCCTATGAGGAAGAACTGCTGATACAGGTCTCTTCACTTACACTGCTCTGAACAGCACGGACTTTGGCTAACACCACAACAGGCAACTGTAAAAATATACACTTTGTAAAAGGCGTGAGGTGATCATGGAATCACAGAATAGTCACGGTTGGAAAGGACCTTAAGATCATCCAGTTCCAATCCCCCTGCCATGGGCAGGGACACCTCCCACTAAACCATGCCA
>JASSUY010049066.1:0-15691 GCA_032466535.1 Forpus xanthops
TTTCACCTTCAAGGTGGAGCTTGAGTGACTCTAGTCATACATACCTTTATTATTATTGGTGCAAATCTCTCTCACTTTGCTTTAAAGGTATGTGACAACAAAAAATTCAGAGCGCATGTTCAGAGGGGGGTCGCACTGGAGATGGGAGCGTATTTTAGCGTGTAAATGCATTCTAATGATATTATAATGAAGCAAAGTTCACACAGAGGATGGCATTCTGTCAAAAGATGAGAGGCTGCTGGCTCAGGGTAGGAAGTGTGCAGCTTATCCGTTTCTTGTACCACCTAGTTCCCATCTTTTGCTGAGGTTAGGACAAAGCGTAGCCGAGCGGTCTCCACCTCGCTCTACCCACCGTCTGTGTTGCCCCAGGAACTGCTGTGGAGTGCGCATTCCTGGCATACCAGGTGTGGCTGCATCTCACCCTGAGAGGCCCTGGAAGTCCGTTTTTCCCGTATGTGCGGACAACGCTCCATTTCAAATATAAACTTCATTGCTAATTATCACACATTTCCTAACTATTCCACAACTTATGAGGAGGGTGTTATTTGTTCTTACAGTGGAAATTACTGGCGAAAACTGGACACTTCCCCAGGAGTGCTGAACCTCACAAAGTGCCTTGACTGATCCTGGAGCTGGGGTGTTCACACCCATCGTTCATTCCAGTGGGTCAGCTCCAGGTCCAGCACCCCACTGAGCTGTCCTCCAGCCTCACTGCTGGGTGCAGGCATTTTGGGTGCCCCGGTCTAGCTACTGGATGGTCACATCTCTCCCAGAACAGCTGGTGGCCTGGCGGCATCTTGCTCCAAGGCACTGTTGACTAATGGAGGGCGGTATAGGGTTATGTTTGTAGTGCTTGTGTTTGCTTCTGCAGCAAAAGGCTTTCAGGGCCTGAGGAGCGGTGGGTTTCTCTGTTCTCAGAATTATCCCTTCTCTTTGGAGAACACAAGTGCACCCAGGAGAGGCTCAGGTCATATCCCATGGCATGAACAGTTGCTAGGCTGTCCCACACCTCTTCCCAGAGCAAATAGGAATGCAGCCATGTGGTTCATTGAACCTTTCAGAGTTGCCTGTGAATCATTTTGGAGATGTTTTGGTGTTTTAAGGTTTGCTCTACTAATAAAAGCGTATGTGTTATCCCTGTTGATACTGTCATTATCTTCAAGGGTGGGAAATGACCCCTTGGGGGTCCCCAAAGACTGCAGCAGTGCAGGGATGTGCTCCCCACTGCTGGGCTTTGGTGGGCAGACCTCAGGAATGCTGGATTTCCGCTGATACCCAGCTCTCCTGCATTCCCACCCCCTCCCTCGCCAAGCAGCCCAACTTCTCCTGTGGCAATTGCATCTCAGGAGCTGAGCTGGGTTTAAAACCAGCCCACAACCTTGCTCTGAAGTCAGGTGAGGGTATTTTTAACTGGTACCAGTGCCCTGGCATGGCCAGTAGTCCCAGGGGCAGCTGGACAGGGCAGAAGATGCCATCCAGGTGAGACAAGGCCAGAACTGCCTCTGGGCTTACCTGGTGGAGCCTTTTCAGGAGAGGTTTTAGCTTCAGGTTTCAACTGGTGGCCCTTGGGTTTATGCATGTTCATGCAGAGTGGCTGTGTCTGGAGTCAGAAGAGCCTCCACTAGGCTGCAGGAAATACCTTTGTGCATCATAACAGCTAAATCTGGTGGGGAAAACTAGCCTTTGGGAAAGGCGGGAAGTGTATGAGCTTCAATGTGTCCTGAGCAAATAGGTTCCTGCTTCTCTATGTTGGAGCATGTCAGATGCGCAGGATGTGCCCGTGGAAGAGATGTTGCAGCATCCAGCTCCTCCATGTCTTCTTGCTTGTGCCCTGGTGTCCTTCCTCATCTTGTGCCTCTTCCCCTTCCTTGGGAAGCCGTGGCAGCTTAAGGAGCCCTGTGCCAGAATAGCACAGCTGTTAGACACGGGCTGGGCTCTTCAGTCATTTTGCTGTAGAGGGTAGACAGGACCTGACCAAACACCCATACTGAGCAGCACAAGTGCTTTGGCCTGCTTGAGTATGCCAAGAAAAAGAATTGCTACTGGTGAAGCAAGTATTGCTTCCAAGTAACTTTAAAATTACTTCCAGAAAACCAAGTATGTGTATATAGGTCAAGCTAATACTGAAATTACCACTTCCTAAGCAGCAAGTATCTACGTATTTATATACCACTATCAGAAGTATGTGTATCTGTGATTTATCAATATTAGAAGCATGTGTATCTATCATTAATTTCTTACATGAATTCATATATATATATATATATATATATATGTGTTGTTTGAATTGTAACTGCTATAGTGCTCATCAAACTGCTCCCAGGAGTGAGGCCACTCAATGTTGGACAGAGTGTCCCTGCATGGATGATGCATGGCTGGGAATCTGGAATCAGGCAGGCATCCCTTGGGGGAATGAAGAATAATTCCTGCAGGGAGAGGCTCCATTTGGGGTACAATGTGAGTAATTCTTTTATACCATAGCGACAAGAGAGGGCATTGGACACCACTGTTTGGAGCAGACGTTTGTGTTTTGCCCATAGATCATGCTCTTTCCTAGTTTTATCAGACCAGTTTTATTTTGCAAGGCTGTTTCACTCTCCCTCCAGCTGAAGCAGCCAATACCTTTGCTGATCACTGCTTTCCAGCCTGTTTTCCACCTTTTTTGACTAGTTTTCCCCTTTCCAAATGATAGGTCTGTGCTTGCTGTTTCTTGAGTCTGCAGTTATCGAGGGTACCTTGGGCTGTTCCAGGTTCTTGGTACCCAGCTGCAGTCCTCAGGGATGCTCCTGCTCCCAGGACTGCAGACATCTGCTGATGGTTTAGGAGACATCTTCTGAGTATTTTCTGCACTAAAACCTTCAGGGCTGCTCCCCTCAGCTGCTCACACTGGTGCTCACCTGCCGCTGGTACTGAGTCCTTGAGCACGTCCTACATGGGGTAGAGAGGAGGTGACACATGTCGATAAGAAGGGATTTAACAAGAAGCTGGGATGGACTGCGGTGGCCAGGGCTCAATCAGACAAGTGCTGCTTACACCCAATCAGCCCCTTGTACCCTCCTTCTCCTTGCTACCCCTTCCCCAACAATTCCTTAAGTTTTGCACAGTGCCCCCCTCAAATATCCTGACTCTTCTTCTTCCTCCTGCTTTTCCCTTGTCTTATCCTTTGCAGACTCCAGGTTTATCCTCCCCAAAGCTCTGTTTATTAGTTCCTGGCAGCCCGTCACTTGGTGGCTGGAGATGCTGGGGCTGTGGCATCATCTCCCTTTGTCTTTGCCTACACAGGCTCTCTCCCTCTGCTCCTATTTATCCCTTCCCCTTTGCAATTGGATAATGCAAAATGGGATGGATGCAGCTCTGGCCTGTTGCACTGGGGACCTGGAGCTCTCTGAGAGTCATGTCATGGGGTTTGTAACTTGGTGAAGAAAACTCATTATATTATGACTAATGGCTGGAGTTCCCTGGATTTGCCGAGTCCCTGATCCTGGTCCTGCCATAGGGGTGCAGCAACATGGTGACTCCCAGCCCAGCACTCTGTGGCTGGAAGGATGTTTTCCTCCTTCCTAGGTTAGATCTTAGGAAGTAGTTCTTCCCTGTGAAGGTGGTGAGACAACCTCCTCCCAGTTGTAAGAGTTGCTGAATGCATTTTAAATTCGTAATCATGGAATGATTTGTGCTGGAAGGGACCTTAAAGCTCCTCCAGTTCCAGTCTCTGGGCAGGGACACCTTCCACTGTAGCAGGTTGCTCCAAGCCCCTGTGTCCAACCTGGCCTTGAACACTGCCAGGGATGGGGCAGCCGCAGCTGCTCTGGGTACTCTGTGCCAGTGCCTCAGCACCCTCACAGAAAGAATTTAATCCTAATATTTAATGAATACACAATTTCACCTTGTGAGACACTTTACAACATTTCTGCCTGATGTTTTTGCCTCTTATAATAACCTGACATATACTGTATTTCCTCTGGAGACTTATTTCATGGTGAAACCCTCATGACACAAGCTCTTTCCACAAGCCTTAGGTAAGGAGACATTACCCCCAAAGACAATACACAGCCCTGTGCATGTCCCCAGTGTTAATGGTGAGAGACAAACACACATGGGAGAACTTCCCAGCCAGCTGAAGGCCTTCACCTCTGCTCTCCAGATGGTCTCCTTTATTCTGGGGATTCCTCCTGGTAGGCAGAACACACCCACAGATTACTGTGGGTGCTGGCGATGTCTTTAGGTTTGTTTTCTGTTAATCAATATATGTATTGCTACTGAGCATCCTTCTTCCAGGATATGGAAGCCGCTGTTCCCACTTGCATCACACAGACAAGCTTGATGGGTGAGCCTGCCAGGTTTGAACTGCACTGAAGCTCAGGCTGGGGCATAAGCTGTGAAAAGCAGAGAGAAGTGTGGTAGCGCGGCTGGGAGCATGAGAAATGCCTTGCCTTGGATCTGAAGACTGGCCAACATGCAGGAACCCTGAGGGAATGAGCAGGTCCAATTTACACCACTGGACATTTTGGAGGGAGAGAAGATAACTGCAGGAGCAGGAAAACATCCACCAAGTTCAAGCAGAAATTAGATGTTCCCATTCCTGCCACCCCACTGCCCCTAGGATGGACACTACCAGTGCTTGGGGACGAGGCACAGCACCCTGGGCATAGGGTTACTGACCTAAAAGAGATGCAAGTTGGGATTATGCCTGAGAAGAGTGACAGGAACTTTCCAGACGCTGATGGCCAATGGGTGTCCCAAGAGGGCTTTTCGCATGCAGCAGTGACATGGGAAAGTACAGGAGGGGGCAAAGAAGTCACGAATTTCAGCCAGAAAAGCAGGAACGTGGGACACTGCTGCTCCCTGCAGTTAAACTGGTCCAGCCCCATATGGGCTGGAGCACAGAGAAGCAAGCCTGGCATGCTGGAGATCCCTGACCTTGTAGAAGGAGGACTGGCTCCATCTCTTGACTCACCCCTAAGTACCTGCTCTTAACTATATCTGGATTTCCACTTGATAGCAGTACCATGTGCCTGAGCTCCTTCATCCCTGAATGTCCTAAATGAGGTATGCTTGGTGATGTGGAGCTCTAGGAAAGGGGAGTTCAAAACAGGGTGAGCTCTTGTTTCTGTTTAGTTTTCAAGGAAATTCAGAGACAGAAAATGGCAATGCTGCTTTGAAGGAAGAGTCTGCAAAGTCTGGAGCTACATAGGGGGAGCTCCCACATGGAGCCATGGGAGATCAGCCACATCTGCCTAGCAGACCCACCCTCAGGTGAAGAGCATGCATAAACCCAGCTGATCTCAGGACCTGATCCTGAAGGGGTTAAGAGGGAAACTGGTGAGGCAGCAGAGTATCCTGTGATTGCTCCCAAGGAGTTCCAACCCCAGCTCCAAAGGACTAAGTTCTTCAGATCATTGCCATAACATTTGTTTTGCTCATCAAACATGAGCAGAAATCATAGAATCATAGAATAGTTAGGGCTGGAAAGGACCTTAAGATCATCTGGTTCCAACGCCCCTGCCAGGGGCAGGGGGGTTTATGCTAGCTGTCATTGTCCCACCCTACACTGTGCTGGTGTGGCCCCAGCTCAAGCCCTGCATGCAGTTTTGTGTGTGTCAGTACAAGAAGGACATCAAACTAGGAGAGTGAGCCCAGGCGAGGGTGACCAAGGTGACAAGAGACCTGGAGGGCAAGAGTGAGGAGGAGCAGCTCAGGTCACCTGGCTTGCTCAGCCTGGAGAAGGGAAGGCTGCGGGGTGCCCTCATTGCAGGCCACATCTTCCTCAAGGAGGGCGGTGGGGGGGAAGGTGTTGATCTCCTTTCTCTGGTGCCCAGCCATAGGACACAAGGAAATGGGACGAGGCTATGTTAGGGCAAGTTTAGACTGCATAAGGGGAAAAAGTTCTATATTGGGAGTGACGTTAGTCCCTGGAACAGGCTGCCCGGGGAATTCATGGCACCAAGCCTGTCTGAAGTGAAGATGTGTCTGGGTGATGCTCTTAGTCATATGGTTTAGTGTTAGGTAGTCCTGCGAGGAGCAGGGAGTTGGACTCAGTGATCCTTATGGGTCCCTTCTAACTCAAGATACTACAAGATACTATGACTATTCTGGTTTCCATCTTGTGGAGCTGGCCAGGTTGGGCAGGGATTAGAGCAACCTGTTCTGGTGGAAGGTGTTTCTGCCCTCCTGCTGCGGCAGGGGTTTAGAACTGGATGTCCCTTCAACCCAAACCCCTCTGTGATTCTATGAGCTGTCTGCTGCATGAACTGGTGAATCTCTGTGAAAACCATCCTCTCAACACCTTTGACTTGCTGATAACTGCAAGGAGGGTTGTCCTGTCTTTATCATGCATCAGGTCAACTGTTGCTTTTTAGATGCCACTGTCTCCCTCTTGTAGCCTCTGCAGAAGAATCGAGCTGTTCTTTGGATAAAAGATCACTCTGCCTTGGTAAGCTGTTCGGGACTGCTCATCTGCATAGTGCTGATGATTTCAGATGTGGTGTTTCTTACATAATTCTCACTCAGTGATGCTCATGTTCTTGATATCTCGCACATGCATCAGTACATCAGATCCTTCAGCTAAAAGTCTCCTTTCTGTGATTCTCCCCACTGCTGAGGACCCCTGCCAAATCACCAACAGACCTGGAAACAGGAGAGATGCCAGAGTGGGTTAGTTTTGAAGCAAAAGCCAATGAGCAATTTCATCTCCTTGTACACCATATTTTTATCTTAATTTTGCCACAGGTTTTTAACTGACTTCCTGAAGTTTGTTAAACCACATACCTGTTTTCCTTCCTCCTTTGACAAGATAAAACTGTTGAGTTGTGTTATAAAAACACTTCTTAGCTGGTCAAGAAAATGTCTTGCCCTTTGGGATGAAAATGATGGGAATCTGGACTTTCTAGGGCTTTAAGCACATCAGGAGATGCTATCTGAGAGTGACTTCCCTCCTGGGTCTCAGCACCTGAAAAGAAGAGCATTCCTTGGAAAACAACTCTGAGATGCACTTTGCTGGGATTCTGTTGTCCTGGCTGCTAAATAAGTCTGCTAACAGCCCTGGTGTGTGAGAACTGACCTTTCTGAACACTGCTAGAACCAACAGGCATAGTCAGCCTGTATGTCCCAGCCCCTCCTTGAGAAGAGGTTAAGCTCTGCAAACCTGCTGCTCCCACTTAGCTATGTGCCCACTGACCTTATGCATCAGGGCCAGGCTGCAAGTGCAAACCTGAACTGCGCTGTACAAAACCCAGGCATGAGAATCCTGGTGTAGCACCACTAGCAGAAAAGGACTTAGCAAGAGCAAAGTCACATCTAATATTTCCAGCCCCTAAATCTGACAGAACCGTCACCTTGAAGATATTTTTAGCATGCTAAAAAGGTCGTGCTGGTTCCTGAAGAGTAAACAAGCTAAAAGAGCAGAAACCAAAAGGAAGACTAGTCTAAGCAAAGAGGAAAGATGGTGGAGAGGAGGTGAAGAAGCTCAATTCAAGGTCTGCAAGCAGAGAAGAGACTCATAGGGAAGCAATTCTTAAGGAGGAAGTGGATGAAAGCTGCTTTAAGAGGTGGTGGTACCCAGGTACAGCACTGGAGGAAGGAGACATTCACTTGGATGGCTCCCCAAAGGAGACATCTTCACCAGCGCTGCCATAGCCTGGATGGAGCAGGGAGGGAAGGAAAGAACAAGAATGCTGCAAGGATGAGCTCTCCAAGTTGATACGTGGCCAGGGCAAGCCCCACACAAATCCCTTTTCATACTCACAGCACATGATGTCCACCAGCAGGCAGGGTAACATGGCGAAGCCCTGAAAGCTCCTTCAGACCAGCATAAGGGATGAACGCTTTCTGCAGTGAGGGGCTGTTGCGGTGGCTGCTCCAGACATGGTGGCCGGGTCTCTGAAGGACAGCGTGAAAGGCATCTGCTTCACAGGGGTTCACCATCAGCATCTGCTACACAGGGGTTGGGAAAGGTGAAGGCTGCTTGGTGCAGCAACGGGGGGAACCCCCAACCTTCTCCACATGTCACCACAGCACTGGCATCTCCACCAGCAGCACAGGCTGAGGCAAAAGGTTGCTTGGAGAACAGCTTGGGGAAGCCATCACAGCTATAGAGTCATCATAGAACCATTGAATGGTTTGGGTTGAAAGGGGCCTTAAAGCTCCTCCAGCTCCAACCCCTGCTGCGGACAGGGACACCTTCCACTAGAGCAGGTTGCTCCAAGCCCCATCCAATCTGGCCCTGAACTCTGTCAGGGATAAATGAACAAACCAGAAAACCACCTTCCTCATAGACCAATACAGAGCTATTTCAGAGGCTGCTGTGACCTCACCCTGGCCTTACCTGATGCTCTTCCCATCCTGCGGTCAGGATGAACAGAGGTCATCAGAATCCTGGGACTGAGTAGCCCAAATGACACGTGCAAAGACTACCCCACTCAAGGGTTGGGGAGGGGAGAAGGGGGGTTCTTTAGGAGCCGGATGAACAGCACCGTGAGGATCTAGGATGGCTCTGATTGCCTTTGAGTTTATGTTTCTGGGACTGGGTAGGAGGGGAAAGCTTTGCCTGTGGAGCAGCACACAGCGCCTGGCAGGGAGCACGAGGGATGAGGGGGAGATCCTTCGGTGCCCATTGCTTCAGTTGGCATCCCTACCGCTGCAGTTCCCCCCGGGTCCAATATCCAGCCCCAAAGGTGCAGCCGCTGTTTCCATCACCCCACCGACCCCTGGCCCCTCCTCCCCTAGGACTGCAGCCCGGAGCCGACCCCAGAGACGCAACACGACGCGACAAGACGCGACACTTACTGTGCCGCCGCTTCTGCGGTGGGCAGAAGCAGGTGGGGAGCCTGCGTCTGGCTCCGCCGTGTGTGCGAAGGGGCCACATGCTCCGCGCCCACCGCAGCCTCCCTGCTCCCTCCGCTGGCTTCGCCCGGGAAGCCGCGGTGATCCCGTTTCTGTCCCATGGCTCAGCTGCAGCCTCAGCAGTGGGTCCACCACCCAGAGAGATGCTCCCTCTGCACCAGCCGCTGCAGCCGCCGGGACCTTCAGCTTTCCACGCCATGAGACGCAGTTCAGCTCTAGGAAGTGCCTCCAGCCCATCTCCATCCTTTGGAACTCTGGCTCCTGGGTTCAGCTGAAACAGTAATTTTTTTCTCCTTGCTTTTATCTGGTGCAATGCTCTGTTTGGGCTTCAGTCTGTGAACAACGGTGGTAACACACGGTTGCTGCTCACTAACACTTAATCCTGATCAAGGACTTTTCAGTCTCATGCTCTGCCAGCGAGGAGGGGCACAAGAAGCCAGGAAGGAGCAGAGACAGCGCTCCTGACCCAAATTTAGCCAAAGGGAGATTCCATACCACGACACTTCTATCTTCTGATAAGAACCCAGTATAGAAACTGGGGAGGATTACCTGTAACGGAATACTGCTGCGTGGGTCTGGCTGGGTATTGGTCGGCAGGTGCTGAGTAATTGTACTGTGCATCACTTGTTTTGATTGTGTTTTTCCTTTGCCCTTTTAGTTCTGTATTCTCTCCCCTTGTTATTTCCCTTATTGTTAGCAGTAGTCTTGCATTATACTTTATTTATCAAACTGTTCTTATCAGGAGAGGTCAAGGAACAGGAAGGAGTGAGCAAATGGCTGAGTGGTGCTGAGGTACTGACTGAGCCCACATCAGTCCCTTTTGGCACCCAGGAGTAATGTTTCTCTGGGTGTGCAGGGAGGCAGGGCTGGGGTGAGGATGTGGCTCTGCCCTTTCAGGCAGGAAAAAAAAAATAAAACAAGGACCAAAATAGAGCTCATAAGGTTTCAGTTTCCTGCTGAGCCCAAAGAGGGAGCCTTCCTCACCCAGTCACAGGCAGCATCCAAACCCTAAAGCCCCTGGCACCCCAATCCCCTCCTCCCCCCTCCCCCCCCCCCCCCCACTGCAGAGCCCCTCCTGGCAGGCGATGATGCCAGAGCACCCAGCACAGGCCAGGGTTAAAGAGAAGGCTCAGATCAGCTGCTGCCTCCCTACCACCCGCCCGCCTCACATCTGGGAGACAGCAGTCCCTTGGGGATGCTGCCCTGTGCTAATGGGGACAGGCAGCACATAGGCCTGTGGATTCCGTGGGAGAGAACCTGACACCCCCCAGAACCCTCCCAAAAAAAACACATGCACTGAAATTATCTGTGCCAGGCAGCAGGGAGTCAAGTGGGAAGGGTGGGGTGAGTTTTGCAGCTATTCCTGATGGTTCTTTGCTACTTAGGGGCTGCTTTTAAAGAGAAAGAAAGGGAGAAAAGTGCAATTGGCCTACCCTGGTTGTGTCTTACTCAAAAGGCAGAAATGAGTTCATTTCATTGCCATTTATTGCAGGCATGCCAGAGGCTGAAATCCACTGAAACTGAGAACCTAATAACCTGGGAGGAAGATCGGGTTGACTTAGCCAAGTGAGCAGACCCATCTCTAATGGGTGGAAAGAGCATCCTTGCTGCTGCGCTGGGGCATTTCAAAGGACCTGGAAGACAGAGGAGGAGGAGGAAAGTATTGAGCATCTCTGGAGCTTTACACTGGAGCACAGAGAGCCATTTTTCAGACATCCCATGGGCAACTGTTCAGCATTTTCCCTGGCTGCAGCTTTGCATACAAATCAAATCATTCCCAGTGCACAGTAAGCCTGAGCAGACCTGCTTGATATGCCTGACAACAGAAGGATTTTAGCACTATGCCAGTCCTTGTATGAATTCAACTAATACCCACCTCTCCTTCATTTCTATCAATAAACCCCAAATTAATGGATAGAAAATTAAAGACTGGCATTAGAACATGATCAAGCAAGATATGCATCTTCTCACATTTTCTGTGATAAGCGAACTTTCAGGTTAATCTTGCCATATTAACAAAATACTGTATTATGGAAGAACTTACATCAATGCAGTTTTGACTTTCAGTTACTCCACTGTTCATGAAAGACTCACATCCCCTAATACACAGCATTTAAATAGCTGCGATGCCACATGCAGCATTTATGGCAAACAACAGATGCAGAAACCAGATAGAATCCCTGGTGGAATTGCTATTCTCCTTATGATGTCATCTGCTTGGGGCCACTGTGTGATGTAGGCAAAGAAGATACCATCCATGGGAGGAGAGTAAGTGCTTGCAGAAACTGCGTGAGGAAACAGGCCCAATCAGGAAGAATGCAGTGTCAAGACACTAAAGTAAATAAGATTTTTTTTTCTCAGTAACATAGCAACCTGCATGGGATCAAAGCAACCTTCAGGACAGTCTCTTTTTAAGGGCTAGTTTGCCACAAAACAAAAACCTTCTTCTACCTAACCCAGACCTCCTGGATGAACAACTATCTCTGCTCATGCTCTCAGTCTCTATAATATACTCAGTTATTTGCTTTGTTGTCATGATATTTAGGATTAAGTTATTACATTTCCAGATATTTCCCCATAAGACATTTTCTTAAATAGCTTACGTTGGAATAGCAATAATCCTACAGATGGTCCAGCTGATTGTTCGCCTTATTTCTTTTCACTAGGGTAGGTCTGTAAATTAGATCTATCTTCTCCAAAGTTTTCTCAGATGAATGGTTTCATTAATAAGAGAAGAAACATAAATTGGTTCAAGCATTCAAAAGACTCCAAAGAAAAATAATTTCCAAGTAAAAATAATTTAGGAAATTTCAAAGCCCAGAGAAATAAAGGACATTATCTCTGTTCTGTAAATCTTATCTTAAAAAAATAAGGGGGGAAAAAAATACAGCAGCCTAAAGAAATTTGACAAAAATTGCAAAATTTCACAGTTAGATAAATTGATTTTATAGTGTTTCTTTCCTGATGCCTTTTTATGATAGCTTAATTCTCTAAGCCATTAAGAAATTTTGTTTGATGTTTCATTTTGAATTTCCCTTTCTAGTTCCATCCAAGTACTAAACTGCCTACAGCTTTTTATCTTTGCATCTCAAACAATACCTTCCTCCCCATGATGCTCACACCTTTGGAAAACAGTTAGCAGGCACACCTTTGTCAGAATTCCAGCTTTGTTGAGCAACTCTATTACTGGTTCTCAAAGGTTTTGTGCCTATGAGGAATCATAGAATAGTTAAGTGTTGGAAAGACCCTTAAGATCATCTAGTTCCAACACCCTTGCCATGGGCAGGGACACCTCCCACTAAACCATGCCACCAAAGGCTCTGTGGTATATGTAAAGTGTAAAACCAGCCCCTCCTAAGAGGTAACTCTTTGTAGAAGAGATGATGGGATGCTTGTGTATGTGCGTGCATTCCCGTACACCGAAGAAAGGGAAATTTGGAAGGAATTTGTGTTTTACTAACCCCATTGATGAGCTGAACCTTCCTATAACAAGATCTGCAAGCAAACACTTTTTGCTGAATAGTACCAAGTGTCACTGGCAGCAAATCATCCTATTCTTAGCTCCAGATAATTTGTAAGGACACTTGAAGGCATGTGCTAGGGCATAAATCATTCACAGTACATGACTGATTCATGCAAAATTTAAGTTAGTTCACTCTGAACTCCAAACAATTACCACTGCAGTGATTTTATGAGATGTCTCTTCCCTTGGGAAGAAAGCATCTAAATCAAGCTCAGTTTCAAGCCACAAAAATTAATGATAGGTATTCTCATCGCAGTGTGCAGGAAGCTGTGCACATAAATCCCCACGTCAAGATGAGGCCCATGTAATTTTAAACATTACACGAGCCCCACATTCAAAATTTAAATTAAAAGCTCACCTAAACCATAAAACCCTCTTCATTCTCTATTTTCTTTGTTTTCACTTAAAAAGATACAAACACATTAAAATGGTCAGAAAAATACAGGCTTATAACATCACATCTCCTTGATGTGTCATTCCAGGAAAAGCTAAGTTACACCGGTTTTAAACAGGGTAAGCCGCTGTTCATCCAGCTAGCTATGATTCAGAGGTTGTATCTGCTTCCGTGTCGCTGTTTTATCTGGAGAATAAGACAAATAGGTTGGAGACCCACAGAAGAAAATAGTGTCAGAAAAAGCAATGACACACCAGCACCATCAGCCACCACCACAGGGCAATGGAGCACATTGCCTCTCAGCAGCAAGTTTCGCCAAAGCAAACTAACCCTGAAAGGCAAAGCAAGATGAATGTGGGCCGAAGGATGAGAACCAGGTGTCTTCTCTGAGGTTGCAGCTGTCTCCAGATCCTAAGCCACTAAAACAGAGACCAGCAAAAAGACACAAAGGTCCAGACTGAGCTTTACTGGGGCTCTACCCTGGGTGGTGCTATCACAGATTATACGGAATAGAGTTTCCAGCAGGAGAGGGTGACAGCTTAGGTGATATTTAACCAAAAATGTAATTCTGAGTAAACAGAGTACCTTTATGTGTTGATGTATTTATTTACAGTACTATGTCTGTATTACTTCTGTTAGCATTAGTCATTAGCAATCCATAACTTGCTACCTTTATAGAGCACATTAGAAAACAGTTTGCAGAATGAACATTTTTGTCCTGATTGACTTCAACAGCTACACGAAAATTTTCATCATACTAATACGTCCAGACCTGAGCATCATATGCAAGTTAAAACTTCCTTTTCCTATGCTTATTCTATCTTCTAATTTTCAGATATCAAAAATTACCATAACATGCAACAACCAGGGATGAATTTTGCTCTGGCATTTCCAAAGCCAAAGCGGCCAGGGACAAAGCCCCACTCAAAGCCATCAGCTTTTCGTGCCCATGAAGTTACTGTGAGTATTTAAAAGAGTCACTGCCCATCCCTGATTTAATATCTATCTCAAAACACTGGTTCTCCCAGGAGCACAGGGAAGGGAGCGCATCCTTACACCAGCACAAATGGAAGAGATTGTTGGCCAATATGAGCAGCTTGAGGATGTTTAACAAAACCCCACAAATTCTCTTCCCGGACCAGGATCATCCTGAGACACCAGGTGGTCAAACAGCCTCTGCCACTCCAGCATTTCCTTCCCAGCGGCTGCCTCGACACATTGGTGCCAGCCACTCCCTGCAGCCACCTATGGACAGCACGAGGTGGCCAATGGAACCAAGCCTGCAGCATTCCCAGCCCCAGCGTAGCCAACAGCACCCATTGGTTTTCATCACCGAGTGGAAAAAGCCACCTCCTGCTCCGGCCACTGGGGTGGGCTCTGCTCCAGTCCTGTGCTCAGCAGCTAGTGACGCTGCACCCCTTCCCACACCAGCCCTGGTCACAGCTCAGGCTGCTGTGAAGGGAAACCCTTGGGGGTTTTTAGATAACTGGAGTGAACTGGGGAGAGTGCTGCCATCCCCCCCTGCTTCTCCCTCCAGCCACGGCTCCTTCGCTTCAGCCACACAACAAAGCCCATCCAGGAAAAATCATGAGCAACACTCAGAAAACCCTCCCGTGTCCCCCACACCTTTGGTCACCTCCCAGCTGTCTGCCGCAATCACCAGGGAAAGCCAGGAAGCACCAGGAGCTGGTGTCCCACATTCCTGCTTGGAAATCATCTCGCTTAAGGAAGGATTCGCCATCACCACCTTCCCCGGGTCAAATCAAAGTTCCTCACCCAGGGCCAGTGTCACCATGAGAGCCAGAACTGAGCCTCTGCCCAGGCCTGCTGGGAGGGACCACCCCGAACCACCGGGCGCCATGGGCAGCCAAGCAGAGGGCAGAGTGCACAGGTCTGCGCCTTGGGTAAGGCCGTGACTTATTTGATTAGATTAATTAGAAGGTTAATTAAAGGTTTAATTAAAATTTGCCTCTTTCTCCACGTGACCCTCGCTGATGACGGGGACACCCAGGTACCCACTGTGGTGCATCCCCTGATCACCCTCCCCATGGCAGAGCATCCAAGGTTATGCCAACTGTTGGCACTGATTGAACATTGCTCATCCACTCCTCCCCAGCACCATCCTGCAGCAAAATATCCTATCTTGCTTATTTATACAGAGGATGGAGGAGCTGGTTTAAGTGATAGATCTTCGGCTCTGGGGTTTGATATACCATGGGTGGGTGCAGTGTGGTCCCAGCACCACAGGAGAGAGATCCCAGCACAAGCAATGCTTCATATTAAGAATACAATCTGTAAAGAAGAGCTCAGAATTATAGGTGTGTGCCTTAGTGTTAATGTCATAAGAAAACACTGACATCTCTTACTTTACAGCCTGTAGCCAAATGGGTCCACAAATTTCTTTAGAGGGAAACTTTCCCCACCACTCCAAGGATGTCACAGCTGGAACCATGCAGCAGCACTTCCTCAGCATCCGGAGAAGTTATGCCCTCCCCAAAATACACTTCTGCATCAAAGCTACTTTCTAGAGTTGCTTCATCATTTTGTCAGGAAAAAAAAGGTAACTGTGTCCCAGTGGGGAAAAAAGCACCCCAACAAGGGTATTCCAATTTTCCGTGGGAAGTTCACTTGAATAAAGCCCAAAATCAAACTACAGAGTCAGCCCCAATGTACAAAACACCCAATAGTAGCTTTCCCAGCAGCATCATGAGCAAATGATGCAGAGGAAGAGCTGTTTGTTAAAATCAAGACAGTGAGAACTATCTCTGCATTTTGGGAAATGTTTTGCCAGATGCAAATAAACAGATAGGCTCGGGAGCATCCCAGAGAATCATAGAATAGTTAGGGTTGGAAGGGACGTTAAGATCATCTAGTTCCAACCCCCCTGCCATGGGCAGGGACACCTCCCACTAAACCATGTCACCCAAGGCTCTGTC
>JASSUY010049067.1:0-12717 GCA_032466535.1 Forpus xanthops
TACATATAAAAGTGTCTGTGGTCAACTGTGAAAGTCACCACCATGGGTTGACAGATCCCATTTTTTATTTAGAATATAAAGAGTAAATCATATTAAAAAAAAAAAAATCATTTCTGATCTTCCTCCTTTTGGACATTATACAAAATATGCAACTATGAATGAACCTTCCAACTTTAACTGAGGCGCTATGGTAGGTCTAATAAATACCATTTCTACACTTAAAACATATAAGAACTTCATTAGAAAGGGCCCTGCCCTGACACATCCAGAGCTTTTTTGAGAAATACTGTTCTAAAAATTTGTGCTTAATTTGATTATTAACAGTAGTTTGAGACACACGAACTGCTACTGTATCTTCAACTACTAAAAACTATGCCTCCAGCCTAATCATACTTTTCCAAGCTGCCATATAGGTCCAATAAATTGCATTCCAGCCTATTTTGTTTCAAAGCCATAATTCAAGCATTATAAATCATGTGGCTGATGGAAGATAAATCTAGGGCTTTCTCTCATGTCTGTGTGTTGCAGCCCAATTAGCTTTCCCTTCTGCCTGCATCTACCCTGTAACAATCATTCATAAAAGGACAGATTACAAGTGTTTGTTTTAGATGAGCAATTCAGAACAGCTTTCACATTAGAAAGGGTCTGTTCGAACACAACACTTAAAGAGTGGCAGCTACATACAATTAAGAATGTTCTTTACTTAGGTTTTAAGTCCCAGTTTAGAAATGCTAAACTTTCCCACTTCCCCAAAGTAATGATCAATAAATTAATAACACCAAGAACACTGGGATGGCTTTTTCTTTTTTGCCAGATTCGTTAGCCAGAACAAATACATATATGTATTTATATTCCATAACCACAAGAACACCAAGCATTCTTTTAAAACATCATTTCCAGTAATTAAAACTAATTGTTAGCTCCACTTAAACAGTAGTGTATGACACACCACATAGAATTTTACTGAGGTTTGAATGGAAAAAGTACATGGTTTTATCCAGGCTATTGTTCAGACAATGTAAGAATCTGCTTGCACCTTTGCCCAAGTGCACGCTGAAGCTAAAGGGAAGTTGACCACTGACTTTAATAGCACTCTCAATCCTACAGTCACCCACCTTTGGAGTTGTGTAAGCATACAGAAAAGAGGCTGCCAAATATTTGCAATAACCAGCATTGTCCCACATGTAATGTCATCCGAGTTCATTGCAAAATATAAAAGAAAAAACAACAAAGAAGGTTCACATACAAACCAAAGAATCACTGCTTTTCCACCTCTGCAGCTATTTACAGCATTAGACTACTCAAAAAAATATTATCATGATCCTATCTCTCTGAGGGCAGTGAATGAACCATCTTTTGATAATAGACAGCTGATATTTTTTTCCTGAGTGGGATTTGGAGGGGGCTTAGAGGGAAGCTGGTGGGTGCTTTCTGGGTTTATTAGTTTGGGCTCCTCTTTGGGGTTTCTTGGGAGGGTGGGGCCTGGGTTTGGGGATTTTTTTTTTATTGTTGGCTAGTAGGGTTGCTTTGTTTTGTTCTCTTAACAAGTAACTCAGAACCTTATTTATTCTTAGTGGAAGCACGTGTGGTGTTTTAAGTGAGGCTTTTTCCAATACACATCAACCTCTCTCACAAGTTACATGCATTAACTTAGTCAATCCTGATGTGGCAGCTGGACTAGATGATTGCTCTAGGTGCCTTCCAACAGAAATTTCTCACATAGACAGAAACATTGAAAAATTAAAAATCTATACAAAGCTGTATGTGTCATAATAAAAAAAAATAGCGTGAGGAGTCCCTGCTTTTAGTGTGAGGTGTCCCTGCTCATGGCAGGGCGGTTGGAACTAGATGATCTTAAGGTCCTTTCTAACCCTAACTATTCTATGATTCTATGATAAAATCCCAAAGCAGAAAATCAATTTGAGACCCATAAGTCCTTGCAAAAATACATACAGAGCTCCCCAAAAATTAAATAACAAGTCCCTTTCACACTGCTTATTGATGAAAAATGTACTCCAGAGCTTTACAATCACTGTAATATTCCCTTTTGAAAATGCATTACAAGATACTTGGGATTTTTATCCCCACTAATTCTAATTACTTGGGGGGAGCTGAAACAAAAAAAAACAAATATCACTAAAACATCAGTGCTACACCATTCATCCTAGCATTTCTTTTTTTTTCCCTTCTCTCTCTCAAAAAAGAAAAAAGAAAACAAAAACAACACACAGGCACACAGCAAAAATCCAACGTCACACAAAATCCAGCAGCTAACAGCCATGACCCACAAGTCTACACATATGTATGAAGTGAGGTTCACATGGATCATTTTACAGGAAAAGGTTGTTAAATATAAACATTTATGATACCAAATTACACATATAAGGCATAAAATGCTGGGGACATCAATCCTTGTTATGTATTAAACTTTCAGGCTATTCATTTTACACTAGCTATGAACTTTATGTGGTTTTCAGAGGAATACATGAATGGAGGACATTTCAGAAATCATGCCCTGAGGTTAAAAGTGATCAGATCACCTGTTTGTATTGAGCACCAAAAGCAAAAGATTGACTACTGGTTTTATTTCTTTTTTTTTTTTTTCTAAAATTTCAAAGTTGCCTGCTTTATTTATTTTTCTGAATAAAAAACAATTCAATAAAAGTTTAATTCTGCAATCTAAATAAAAAACAGCTTTGACAGTGTCCTTAAGAGAAACTGATAAATTACAAATCAGCTGTACTGGGTATTTTCCCAATTAACAAATATGCAATACCAATTATAAACCACAAAAATCAAAAGGCTATTCCTTCACACACAGGCAAGCAATCTTATTATTCTCAGTGAGGACACTCATATGAACAGCCACTCATGTTCATAAAGGAAGCCTCACAAATGACTTTAGATGTCATTAAGGTCTTCTGTGGAAAGAAGCTAAAGCTTCAAACACCATCTAATGTCAAAACATACCATTCCCAGGTTTGGTGGTGGTTTCACCCTGCATTAGATGACCTACCTAGGACTCAATACTAAAGCACAAACGCTGCCTATGTTCCAGCTGCTAATCCAGTAGTTTAATGTTCAATTCCCTTGGGGAAAAACAAACAAAAAACACCACACTTCCCTATCTCCCCCATATATCTATCTGTCAAAAGAACATATACCAAAACCAAACCTGACAATTCCTTTAGCATGTCTGTTATGTGAAGAGCAGTTCAGTACTGCTCTGAACAGTCTTTGGTTTTGTGCAGTATAGGTTTTCCCCCTTCCAGGTAAAACAACTGTCTGACTGAAGGCAGAAAGTCCAGCACAGCTGAAGCGAGTATCCCATATTATAAATCACAAAACATACAATGCTTGCTTCAGGACACAACTAGGATGGCTTCAAGCCAAAAGCACAGAAGCACTCTGATGAAAAACTGGAAGAATGAATTGTATCTTTTGTAAAAATCTAAGGAAAGATTCATTCTAAACTAAAACCAGAAACTTTTTTATTTCAGGTCACTGATTTGATCAGAATGCAATGACCGTTATGACAGGAAGGAACAAACAGAACCTCAGGTTACAAAACGAAAATTAGGAAATTAAGGAAACTTTGACAAATCTTGACATGGAAAAACTGCACTTAATGAATTTCAGAAGTGCCCAAAGTTATGAATAAACAACATCACATAACAATTAGCACTGTGACTATTTGTAAAGCAGTAGTTGTCTGAATTTATCTGAACTAATTCCACTTTTGACTGATTACTCCAGACTTCTAATACATTAAATAAATAATCTTTGCACAGAAGATCAAGTTTTATAGCAAAATAAAGGTCCTAAAAGAAAGACAGCCACTGGAAAGCAAATGGTTAAAGAATTTGTTAGCAAATAAGATTGAATGTGGTGAAACATGTCTCCCAGCCTTGGCATCCAGCAGGGAGCCTCACTAGTGCCTGGATAAGCAAAGGAAAGCCTTGTACACAGACCTTGATATCTCCCCAGTAAAGTCGTAACTGCAGTGAAGGACATGATAGAGATTCTCAAAAACAGTATCCTGGGGAAGACAGGGGGGTAGACAGAAAACAGCACAGGGTTTGAGAGCAAGAAGTCCCAGTTTTACATTTTCAAAACACCACTGACGTATGTGAAAGAAAACACAGATGATAAATTCTCATTCTCAGCGCACATTTCAAGACATAACTTAATTAGTCCTATCAGGCCTGTCATCCTTTATGCTCCCATTTCTACCTCCCCCAACATATGAATGATACTTTTCACATTTTCAGCAGTTTTACAAAGCAGCACTTTTTGTGCACCGAATCTGCAGGTGCAGCAAAGACCTTGGCAAGGGGCAAACTGATTATCACTTATAAAAACAGTTACACTCTTCATACTACTTCAAGGTCTTGAGCAAAGCATAAATTCTCAAGAAAACGAAGTAATTGCAGTTCAAGAATCAGATGGCTAACCAGGTAAGTTCTTTTATTTGTAGAAATTAATTTACAGTATTTTGTAATTCCTAAACTTTTTTCTCTCTGTCTCTCTGTCTCTCTGTCTCTCTCTCTCTCTCTCTCTCCACTTGCTTGGTAATTCAAATAGGTATTTTCATAGCTCTTAAATAAAGAAGCCTCAAATACTGTGTAATCCTCTGAAAATATGATTTTAATACTGACTGTAATTTATCTTCAGGTCAGTTCTACAGAGCTGACTCTTCATTTTTCCTAAGAACTCTACATTTTCTTTAATGTATTTAAAAAATTAGATTATACTGATGAATTTTTACATATTAAATGCTGTTAAGTCTCTACCGAATCCTATTCATTAATGTTGGTGGTCTTATACTTTTTAACCTCTGTTCTAGCCTACGCTAGTTTTTAACAGCCTTACAGTTCAAAACAAAAAAGCACTGTATAAAGAATATAATGTATTTTTATTCTCCTTAATCTACACATTTATATTCCAGGTTTATTCTTGCCACGAGTGGAGATGATCACAATCTGGCTCGTTGTTCCTTTTTCCTATGCATATACTTCTTTGAGAATCTGATCTAAAGAGGTATAGGGCATGGGAAAATGGGGCGACTGAGGTACTTCACCATTCACTTGAAACAGCATCGCCGCGGCAACTATAGAACTGTATATAGAACACAGATTTATGAACAAATTACAGGTTAATTTATGAAAATCTCACTTAACTGGCAAAAACTATAAACCGAGATACTCGCGTTATTTACCCTGATATAATGGTTTAATGTTGGTTTCATTCTAAAAATCTGATAATATTAATAAGAATAATATTTTAAGCATTTATCCAACTACAGTATTTAATACACAGCTTGGTTTAATGTTCCATCTAAAATATAAGCACTGTTAAGAAGCTACTTCTGCATTCCTTATTTCTATAAGCCTCTAATTTTAAATAATGGGAATGTAGTCACACAAACTGCAAAAACGCAACTCTTCGAACCTATCTCAGTTACTGAGAGTAAATCTTCACTGAATTTAGTCCGACTCGGGTGTGTAAAGCCCAGTCATGCAAATGCTCTGAAGTGAGCTGTCTGCAATGTATTATTTATTTTTAGGACTTGATCCCTTAAGATCCCAAGTAACTTTTATGTGATGCCTGCAGTGCTGGAATTACAAATTCCTCTCTCGTAAAAATCAGTGAATAGTAAATCAAATAATAAACATGCTAATTTTTTTTTCTGCTTTCTCCCACAGGTATCTTGGCAGTGGAAGCGTAGAAGCTCTCTTGGCATTTTTTTGTTCAGAAAAAAGAAGCAGTCATTAAACACACAATGTTTCTGCCCGAATACCTTAATTTACTCTAAACAGCAATGTATCAGATCAATGCTGGGGAAAAATATTACTACTATGAAACAGCGTACACACTGCAAATCAAATAAGAAATTAATGTTTTAGTCACAGACCAAAAATTTGCATTGCCCTGCATTACAAATTCTAACAAGTCATGCAAAGCTATGTGCTTAAAAAAAGCAAAACAGTGCATTACAAGTCATTTTACTCAATGGTTATTGTTATGTTATACTATTCCAGCCTAAATGAATATTTTGGAAGTTACTGTTTCATTTGTAACGTAATAGTGTCAGAAAACTATTCTATTTGTGTGTCATTTTTTTCTTAAAAGGCAATAAAAAAATTGCATCAATAACTGTATCTTTATTCACTGATTTCATATTAAAGCTATGGGAAAAGGGATGGAATTACAGAAACAATGCATTACTTAATTCACTTGTGAAAGAAGGGAAATATTTTGGGGTATAAAAAAACAACACATGAAATCTCATAACTATCATTAAATTTAAGAGAAACCTCTGGAATTATTGCACATAAAAGCAAAAAAAGCATATAAAACAAAAAATAACAAAGGACACACTCCCATATAACTTACAGTTTCTCAAGTTCCAATTTTCACACAAACATACGTTTAAGAAATAAATAAATAATTATTTTACCTTTAATAAATCTCTTTTATAAGTTACCCTGTAACAATTTCCAGACCCCTATCATTAAGCCCACAAATGACGTTTTTTGGTGGTGGTGGTGGGTTTGGGGTTTTTTTTAAGACAAAGTGTAAATTAAAAGCTAAGAGGAAAAATAATGTCATCTCAGCTATAACCAAAAGGAGAAGAAAACAAAGTGTTTGAGTTTGGAGTGAAATCAATAAAATACCGTGCCGAAGATCAACCATATCAAACACGGTAATAGCAAGGCAACCAGCAAGGCTGAACTGAAAGAATACAACAAGAATATCAACGAGAAAATTTTAACATTTGGTATTTTTTTTTTTCTGATAATTTAAAATTTAGTGGCATTTATAAAAATAAACTTGGAACAAGCGAGCAGCTGCACAGTTCTGAGTTAACGGCCAGGCTTAAACCACAAGTACCTAAAATCAAACATGAAATACAACATTACATCCATTCACTATGTTATGGGAATCATTTCACTTTATTTACAAAAACTTGGGGGACTGGGTGTATATGAACTAATAAACAAGCACCTCACTGATTTAGATTTTTTTACATTTTGGTGGTTTGGGAGTTCTTTCTGTTTTTAAAATCCATTGAAAAGAGCAAATCTATTTCTCACTTACTAATTACTGATTCCAGCTTTCATGGCTGAGGTCAAAACTTTAGAAACCTTAACACACTTCTAAGTATTCTCAAACTCCACATTTTTTAACTCTAGCACACCAGTCTTTTAAAGCATAGTGAGATATATAGATATATAGATATATAAATATCGATGAAACAACAGGACATACAAATGATAAAACTCGTGACAGAAATTGGGAGCGGAGTTAGTAAATCTGGAGAAAGGATAGGATCATGAAGCACAGATTATCTACAGGCTTCTGTCTAGTTTGTGCTTAATTTCTCAAATACAGACCACAACCCTATGCTTAAACACCTTCCTGAACAAGACTGCGGGGAGAATAAAAGACACGGTGCAGCTGGAGACCTTCCCCTCCTTTATTTTGGTGGCACAGAGTAAGATCCAAACTAATTATCACCAAAAAAAATTATTGTAAGTGTGAGCTGCAAACCTAGGAGTCAAGGAGAGAAGGATTCCACTCTGTACATCTTAAATAGAAAGGCAGAACCCTAGCAATAAACATCTTTTTCACCTCCTGAAAACATTGGGTTAACATGAACGGACAAAACAGTATCACGAAAATAACATACAAAGGTATGTGCAACATTACTTAATAGTAAATAGTGACATAAAATGAAGGGCTGGAAAAATGCAAAGAACATTACAATACAAATAAAATCACTATTAAGACTTTTACTGTTCAACAACTGTACTGCAATTTGTACCACTGTCTTGAGTTAAAAGATCATTGAAAGCTTTAATAAAATTCCTTTGTACAAATATACTCTTATGGTTCATTCTGTTTGTAATTTCTCATATCTGTTAAGAAATGGAAAAAAAAATGGGACTCAGGATAGGCGAAAGTATGAACTTACCTCTATCTGCAGATAAAAATTAAAAAATGTCCATTAAAGTGTAATAAAATAAAACTTGTCAGGTATGAAGCAAGACAGTGATGAACATTGACACTACACAGTTGCTCAAAGAGAGAAGCATCAAGCTGGAAAAGACTTTTGATTACTGTTCTAAAGCACTGCAGACCTACCTCTAATATAAGGAGAAATCTATCAAAATTCACTAGCTTAGGGCTTTTAAGTAATTTCATGACCAATTGCTCTCCACAGAGATAGGGTTTTTTCCTATCAGCAGAAACATGTGTAGAACATTATAATTTTGTAAGAAAATAAAGATTAAAAAAAAAAAAAGCTTTGGTTGCATTAGAACACCAGCATTTTGCAATACGACTGGAGTGCAATCATGTCATACTCCACATATTGGACAATTGCTCCTCTGTATTCAGGTAAGGGAAGCAGATATTTCCCTTCTGGAATTTTTTTGCCCTTGTACCTCATCTGAACCAAGATGTGTTTCAAGATTCTATATTGTACTGATCTTGAACTAGATAATCAGTATATATTTTATGCACAAATTGATAACATCATCTTGTACTTATATGTGATACTTCCAGGTAATTTAAAACACTGAAGGTTCTCAGTCGTGAAGGTAGATATACTAGCAAATGACAGCTGGGAACAGTTTAAAATTGAAAACTATTTCTAAATCAGAATAAAAAAATACAATTAATCTAAGTCATAATGCCTACCTACACTTTTAAAAAATTCTGGCCAACTAAAACTTTCTACTTGTTATGCTGTTTTGTTCTGTAATTCCTTACAGTTTAAAAGCAGTGAAAAGGATACAAAGGGTGATACATCAACCCCCTTTTATACGCCTTGATAATCTCTTCCTGAATTTGCACTGCCTATGACAGTTTTCAAACTCTTACATATGTGACTAACTTTGTAGTGTAAAGGTTTAAAAAAAACAAACCAAAACAAAACAAACAAATAAACAAACAAAAAAAAAGAACAAATCACCTTAGAAAACCAAAACCCACACACAAACCCCAAAACCATATCCACAGTTTTCTAAGAGTGGGTTACACATGAATAAGACTCCGTCTAATACAGGAATCTAAAACGTGTCAGTCCTAGCAAGTTAGGGAGCAGGAGTGTGCAACCAGAAGCTCAACAGGTAAGTGCAACAGCATTGAAAGCTATTAGGTAACATCACTTGCAGTTATGGAACAGCTCTCTAGGGAGCACAAATAATTCAGACAAATCAAATGGAAGCAGAAACTAGATTTTCCAAAGAACTGCTGCAAGAGAAATTCAGTGGTGCTGATAACACCACTTCAAAACAAGTCTCTGGGGTCTGACAGAGCTCTCAAGTAATCCTGTCAAGTTTTAGGCTGGTGGAGAAAAGCTAACCGGCAGCTGTTTAGTATATTTTGCAACTTCAATATAATTTTTTTCTTAATAATTTCATCTTTACACTTTGGGAGATACTGATAAATATAAGCATTTTAAAATACAAAAAACAAACTAACAAAAGCCCTTTCAGAAGTCAGGCTACATTAATTTCACTGCAGTTTTTCATTATCACTGCAAGCAATGGATTTACATGACAAAGGTAACAATGTTTGAGGAGTTTTTTCCTCTCCATATTTTGTAGTAACATTGTTGGGACTAGCATCATGCAATTCCCATGACTCATACTTCTGCCTCACTGTATTTTAGCTTTAAACAGATTGCACAACCAACCTGCCTAAGGAAGAAAAAAAGGTAGACATAAAGTTATGTTTCCCCGCCTCCCACTGGAATTAGTTCTCTGATCTATTTTGCACCTGCAAAACCAGATGCATCAGAATAATGAAGAAACACAGAAGTTGCTTAAATTGGAAGGACACTTAACAAACATCTTTGGAATAGCAGTTTGAGGAAAGAGTGCTTGTATTTTCTCTGCACTTACTTTCTCCAACACACAAACAGCCAGGACAGATTTACCCTAGGGAGAAGAGCCAGGTTTAGCTAGTGAGAAATATGTTCATGTCCCCTTTTTTCAAAGACTCGCTGACACATGTAAATTTAACTACTTTGTAACACTACCTGTCAGCACAGCCATAACTGACAGTGGGAAAGCAATAAGCAGTCATGGTCTGCACATAAAAAAAAAGCCCACAGCCCTAACACAGTAGCAACATACTATGCCACAAACATTTAGATTAATTTTTAATTGAAACTAAAGCCAAGTCTTCAAATTCATGTTCCAGAATCTACACAAAACTTTCTTATTTTTGCAGATGCTAACAAGTCAGTTTTATTACTAAACAGGAAAGAGAAAGCTACAGTTTTATAGGAAGAATTGAGCACATGAAACATCTCAATAATGCTGAAAAAGTACAGTCCCTCATAACTTCCACCGAAGGCATCCAAAAAAGAGGAAAATTGTAGGGCTTGGGGTTAAAAAAAAACAAACACAAAACTAAACAAAACAAACAAAAAACCACAACACAAACACACAAAAAAACCAACACACACAAAATTTTCAGGTATTTTTCTGTTAACATTGGGGTGAGGATTTTTTCCCAGTGAAGAATGGCAGTTCAATAACCTACACACCAGAGGGAGGAGGAAGGGGGGAGGGGACCTGGAGAACCCAGCAGCCAGACCCCATACCTGCCCTAAATTCCTCAGTTTCTGATTAATCTGGAGGAAGTTTTGGTTAACTAGTTGGGGTTTTACTATATCAAACAAATGCTACAGCAATTTAATTAATGAATTCTAATTCTTCCAACTTTTAACACACAGCATAGAAGCACTAGTTGCACAGCTGTTCTTTTTCTCATGAAAATTGTTCCACTTTTTAACAAGCCCTAGGTGTACACCCCCCAAAAATGCCAACCCAAACAGATTTCACAGACACTGCAGAGGTGACATGCTGAATTTCGGAATTCTCCGAAAAACTTTCCTTCCCCCTAGGCAAGCTTCCTCTGGGCCTGCGAAGAGGGGAAAGCCTGGCGAGACTCACCACGGTTCCCACGGCGGCGCCCTAGGCAGAACTAGCATGTCCCGTAGTCTCGGCGCTCCCCCTGCTGACACTTCTCCTGTAAGCACGGGGAGAAGGAAGCGGCTGTAACCGGAGGTGAAGGGGGCAGTCGAAAGGGTGCGCCAAACCAAATGAGACTGGATTTACAAAAGCACGGATGAAGGGAAGAAAGGTCTGGATGTTTATAAATATATTAGAAGAGAAGAGCTATTGCTGCGAGGAAAGAATTTGGGGCCTTTAGCGTTTTTCCTGTCCTATTTCTGCAAGCCACCTGTTTCTATAATACAACACCCTTCAGAATCTGGGATTACAATGCTTTTTACTGTCTGCAAAATTTATCTTTTACCATTTGTGATTCTGACACACATCCACATTGTGGGGTTTTTTGGATTCTTTTTTTTTTTGTTTTGGTTTGGGTTTTTTTAATTAAAAATACTTGTAAATATTAAGCAATCTACTAGGAGCTGAGGAGTTAAAACATACTGGGATTACTCATACAATCTTAATATTACTTCATAAAACACATGTTACAATGCATCCTGAATTCAATGCTTTCTGTCTCATAAATTATTACTTTTCTTTCACCTTAGGAGTCCTCCTTTGTTCTTCACGACCAAAGCCTTATCAGTTGCAGATATGAGAAATTACAAATTAAATGAAGAAAGGAAAACAGAAAGTGAAAAGGAATATCTCAAAATGAAGAAAAGTTGTTTGATATATCATCAACCTATTTTTTCCATCTGGGACAGTTTTCCTGTAAGATAGGTCAAAGTTTTTTAAACAAATATCTTTTTTTTTTTCTTATTTTTTGTGTCTTACAATGTGCCAAGGGGGTTAAATTAAAATTAAGTACTATTTGAATTTTAAATCTAAAATATTGTTTTCCATTAAAGATATTTATTCCCATTACCATATGATATGCTTCACTGTCAGAAGGAGGACAGTAGAGACCAGTAACTAGTGGTGTCCCTCAAGGATCAGTGTTGGAACCAGCCTTGTTCAACATCTTTGTCAGTGACATGGACAGTGGGATCGACTGTGGCCTCAGCAAGTTTGCCGATGACACCAAGCTCTGTGGCTCGGTTGATATGTTGGAGGGAAGGAATGCCATCTAGAGGGACCTTGACACACTTGTGAGGTGGGCTGATGACAACCTGATGAAGTTTAACCATGACAAGTGCAAGGTCCTACACCTTTGTCAGAGCAATCCCAGGCACAGCTACAGGTTGGGCAGAGAAGAGACTCAGAGCAGCCCTGCGGAGAAGGACTTGGGGGTGTTGGTAGAGAAGAAAACAAACATGAGCCAGCAGTGTGCACTTGCAGCCCAGAAAGCCAACCGTACCCTGGGCTGCATCAAAAGAAGTATGACCAGCAGAATGAGGGAGGTGATCCTGCCCCTCTACTCTGCTTTTGTGAGACATCACTTGGAGTATTGTGTGCAGTTCTGGTGTCCTCAACATAAAAAGAAGATGGAGCTGTTGCAACAAGTCCAGAGGAGGGCCACGAGGATGATCAGGGAGCTGGAGCACCTCCCCTACGAAGGTAGGCTGAGAAACTTGGGGCTGTTGAGCCTGGAGAAGAGAAGGCTGCATGGAGACCTCATAGCATCTTTCCAGTATCTGAAGAGGGGCTATAGGGATGCTGGGGATGGACTCTTCATTAGGGACTGTAATGAGAGGACAAGGGGTAATGGGTTCAAACTTAAACAGGGGAAGTTTAGATTGGA
>JASSUY010049068.1:0-33178 GCA_032466535.1 Forpus xanthops
CGGGAGGAAGCAGAGACAGGACACCTGACCCAAACTGACCAAAGAGGTATTCCATATCACAGCACATCATGCCCACTATATAAACTGAGGGTAGTTACCCACTGCTCAGGTTGGGCTGGGTATCGGTCGGTGGGTGGTGAGTGGTTGTATTCTCTTCCTTTGTTATTTCCCTTGTGGGAAGTGGTTTGTGTTATACCTTAGCTACGGAACTGTTCTTATCTTGACCCGTGGGAGTTACATTCTTTCAATTCTCCTCCCCATCCCTCTGGGAGATGGGGGGGGGAGGAAGGGAGGAGAGTGAGAGAGCAACTGCGTGAGTTACAGCTGGGCTTAAACTACAACAATGGCTGAGACAATCATGATCTTAGGACAAAATATAATACAAAAGGCAACCACTGAGCAGAAATATGCCCAGCTCAATAGGACCTGTCAGCTATACTTGGCAGAAACAGGAAGCTTCCCTGGAGCCCTAAGCACTCTCAGGAACACCACACACATTTTTTTGGCTTGACTTCCTATGTCACTACAGAGCTAATTGTAAAAAGAGGTCAAATGATTTTTATGGTATTTCAAATTCAGAGCAAATGCTAGTATGTATCATTAATCAAGTAAATTGCTAATACCTCATTCTGCAAAGTAAATTGCAAAGTTATAGCTGGTTTTCTGTAGGTCTGATTATGGACACAGAAGATGCGTCTTCAGCATTAAAAAAGTGAACCCCCCCTTTTCTCATAATTCATGCACAGCACTAGGAAGGTGGGTTGGATGCTTGGTTGCTTTTTAAAAGGTCACACAGAGAAGGACATGTACCTAACCTACCTTATAAGCTATCCTAATTCTGAAGTTCAGTTTAAAGCTGTTCAGTTTACAGCAGATATAGCTCACACAATGTAGTTACCTGAACCCCTAGGAATAAAATCACCAAACAAAATCCACAAAGAGGATTAATTGTTAGAATATCCTTCAAAGCACAGCACTGAGGGCTTGGCACAATATCTTTGCATTCAGCTGAGATTTCCAAAGTGGATGAAAAGAACCAACTGTCCAAATGTTACTGACACTATAGGAGCTGCACACTTCCCATTTTCTTGAGGTTTGACAACAAAGCTGGATTTAAAACAATAGCATAGGAGACAGCCATGCTTTTTTCACGTGCAAGATAGTTAAGATACTAAGAAAACTGAAGGGTAGAAATTTTCTCACTTATCCTTACACTACACCATAATTCTTGACCACAGACATACTTTACTCTTTCCCAGACATATAACACCGCAGACAATAGCAAATTTCAAACTTCCAATCATACTCTGATTTACTATTCTAAATTGACTGCTGGAGGGTCCTCACCTAGAGCAATCCAGAGTACTGAAGGAATCCAGCCAGTCTTACCCTTCATTAAACAGCATTTACACATTTCAGATCTACCACATCACAGAACCCCTTCAACCTTTCCCCACTACTAAATCAAGAGGATACCTGCATGTAGCAACTTATTCAAAGATTTAACACAGAGCCAACACTTTGTATACAGAAAATTACATTTCATCATTTGCAACTGAAAAGTTAATTGCACATCTGCTTGCTAAAAAGTTCAACAAAATAGGTAACAACCCAGTTTGCATTTGAAGAGGATCTGAAAGAGATCTGAAGAGTTTACTGTATTTTCAGATGAAAAGAAGCTGGAGCAAAAAAAGACCTCCTTTCCCCTCATGTCAGAATCCAGTATAGATATCTGAAATCACAATATCCTTTTTCACCAGTCTGGGCTTGCAGCAGCCTTTCTTGCCCCCTCAGAGTAATGGAATAGTGTACTTTCTCCAAAACAGCTGAGGTTTCTACTGAATTAGCCACGAGCACATATGTATGAGCCGTCACTACCCTGAACACTAGTGAAGTCAACAGGCTAATGTTACAAGTAAAAGCCTAGACATCATTTTCTTCTATAATTTAATCTCTATGGCATCCTCCTTGTTTTCTTCTCTCTGTTCCTTTGCTCCTTGCTTGCTATTCCTGCCTCCTTTCCCATACATAGTAAGCGCATCATTAAAATATCAAAGCATAAGCTCCATGATCATTCCTACCTCTTTGCTTTCAACCCTGCCCATCTCCAAATCATCTGTACTTTTGGTCTCAGCAGAAAATCAATTTTATCAGTAGCACCAGACACAAGAGGATGAAGAAACTGATGGGAATTTTAATTGCCATCAAACATTAGTAATGTGATGGAAAGAAAAAATTAGCCACTGTAAATATAAGGTCCTTATTGCTTCTCATGGGTCTTAGAGTGAGCAGAAGGAAGCACATCTTAAGTACAGTGCAGCTTCATAGACTACAAGTCTTAAGATGTATCAGTTTGCATCTGCCTAATGTTCATAGGCTGATGTGACACTATCTGCAGATCTCCAGCCACCGACACCATAAAAATAAGTAATTACAGTAATAATACAGAGGAGTTTGGAGCAGCAGGGAGGGAATAAGCTGAGATAGATGTGCAGGAAAAACGTTATAAAGTTCTGCAGCAAAGACTCAGCCACCTGCTGACTGCATAACTGAGAAACCTCTTAAGAGGCAAATAGAATCAGAAAGCCAGTAAGTGCAAATTCAGATACACTGAAGTTTTCCTGCCTTCTACAGACCTGTAAATATTGCTTTCATTACTATCCTAACCACTACTTACACACAACAGGCAGGAATCCTTTAATTCACAAGCATTTGCAAAAGACAGTGCATAAAATCTAATAGGAACATATGTTCAGACCTTGAAATAGCCTGAGCAGTTCCTCTTCATGACAGCAGTGATAGTCGCATCCAACTAACAGCTTCCCTACTGCTAAGGACAACAGTCCCCATCACTGTCAGAGATAAATCAAATCCAAGCAGATTAGGTAAGACCTACTTTGCTTCTGCAAATGTACAGAGGCCCAGCTCAGTTTGCATCTTAGGCTCAGTTAACAAGAAAATGAAACCCCAAACATCAGCGACAAGAGAAAGGGAAGGACCGAATGATACAACAAATGGAGAAGGCAGGGAGAGATGGATATCACATTCAGAGGTTTTATATTGAGTTAATGCTGCCCTTAGCTGGCTTACAGAGGCAGCCGCACCTGAGCCTTGCTTCCTGCCTCAGAAGATAGTGCTTCAAGGTGTCCAGAAATATTTGTCAGATACCAGAGATGAGATGGATTTTATGGAGCTTTGAAGGGAGGCTGAGAGGGCAGAGGAAATGAGGTGCTAATGCTGATCATAACAAAAACTGCTGGAGCCAGCCATAATGGGACAGTGGGAGTGCTTCTGAGGTGAAAATGAAGGCATTAAAGGTTGTACCATGCTACATCAATGGCAGAGACTGCCTAGTGCCTCTGAGCAAGTCAGAAACAGAAATGTGGCACAACAGCCCATGCATGGCTCTTTGAGGTTATGGCAGTTATATGCACCCTCTCAAAACTTATAAAGCAAAAACTTTCAAATTAATGAGACAATTGTGTGGCAAGGTTGTAGAAAGTACAATCAGAAGACAGAGATGCACTTTGTGACAAAAGTATTCTCTCACTTAGCAAACTTTTTCCTATTTTTACTTAATATATTCTAACTGAAGGAAATTGAGCTAATGAGAAGGCTTGGAGGAAATGCTGGTTAATGCAGCATTTCCCTAGCCTCAAATGACTTGGACCTCTTCAGCAATACAGAACCAAAATGTATACTCTCCTCTCTTCCAGTATGTTTTCAAATGCCCTGTCACCCCTATCTATGCACAGGTCCACGGCCACTCCCCTTTGGCCTGAGGTGGTGGTGAAAAGAGATTAAAAGAGGCACAACAACAATCTTAAAACATTCCAAGTGAAGTAAAATGACCGTTTCAGAAAAGCTTGGGTTGTGATTAGTCTTCACGGGGTAGCTTTTATTTCTGTTTAGACTAGAGTATTATTCTAATTATACTGAACTGATTAAGGGGGAAAAAACCTTGTTTCCTGTCTGCCAGGCAGTAGAGGACTGGACCGGACCTGACCTGACAGATCTGCACTAAACTAACCCCTCCATTCTTTTGGAGAACTTTGACCAATACTGCATTAGAGCTGTGCTTCTGATGGAACACAAAATCTCTGAATCTATGCAGTTTTACTTTGCCCTCTTCAGTGAGTGCATATGACTCCTTACAAGATCATATACTATTGCCAGGAGCCCAGTCTTTCTTTACTCAAATGATACAGCGTACTTCAGATGGTAGCCATAACTTCTAAGGGACTATGCACTCTATCAACATGAGGCTATTTTGTCTCATTACCAGGTCTTTGTAGTTGGTGGGATACAGTAGATAAACATACAGGATTAATACTTTACACTGAGGAATACATTTTCTCAAGAGTGTATATGTTGCATTATCCACTGTTACCTAACAGTCATATGTACACTAGTTCTTAGGCACGTGTTCGCTTGCAGAATTCCCATGCCAGTTTTTGCTCACCTGCTTACCACGATCACCTAACCACCTCACAATGGTACTAGATGCCAAGCAGAAAGGACACAACATGATCAGTGAGAAATGTTGATTACAGCTGAAACGTTACTCCTCATTAGGATTATGAAGCTTTAAGTTGCAGTGAGGTAACCAGCACACTAGCACCCTATAGATGAGTTTCTAACAACCCTTTCTTATAAAACACAGCATACCATCACACACAATGTGCTGTCTGTGGCACATACAAAACCCTTGAGGTTGGAAGAAAACTGAACTTTGGCACCCTGGGCAGCAGCTCTGGCCACGGAGCTCCTGAGTGACAGGGCTGCAGAGGTTGTGGTGGAATTCTCTGATGGGTGTGTTCCTGGAAAGCTTGCTTGATGTGATCTGAGATATGCCCAGACTATAGATTTTGATAAATACAGGCTATGAAGTAGGCTTTGAAGTATAAAATACTTCATAAAGTATAAAATACTGCTTTTATCTCAGTATTTCTAGTATACATTTCATCATTACACTAACCTTTTATTCCCCTTGTGAACTGCCTTTAATTTAATAAATGGAGCCTCAAAAATTTGTCCAGCTAGATATACTAGCTTACTGATGAATGAGACTGGTACAACTGATGGCGTGTGGTATCTTAATGTAGCCTATAAAATTATTATTTTACTCATTTTAAGGTGAAGTAGTTGGATAAGTCTTTTTTTTTTTGGGGTAACTACATATTTCCAGGAATTAAGATTACTTTAATACAACTGTCAGGCCCAGCCTTTGTAGTCACTACGGGTTACACTTATTTATTGTGTCTGAATAAATTTGACATAAGAGTGCTTCCAGGCACTGCCAGAAGGTTTATGTATGCTTGGGTGGTACAATCTGCATTTTTTATATTTTGAAATATTTAGGTTCATCAATAAAGCTAAAGGGCAGTGAATTAAAAATCAATACAAGGCATACTTCTTAAAGCAACAGAGAGGGAGTTCATGGAATACATCATTGCTAGAATTCATTGAAGACATGTGCACGTAGTGAATTTTAAGAAGGATCCAATGTTATCATTATGCAACCTCACATAAAATGAGTAGCAAAAAAAAATCACACTGGTGTATGAACTGACAGATACAAAGGTCATGAAGTAACTCCTCTGCCTTTTCAACCTTAAGTAAATTACTGCATAGTTGATTAGATAAATTACTGAAAAGAGCTGGAGGTCACCTTGATGGGGCTCCATCGCTGTTACAGGCAATATGCTGATACGCCACAGGAGGTAATGAGCTAATTCAATATGGCAAAGTCTGCATTAACAGAGTATTGTTTCCTGTTATGTTCCTAACATAAGGAAGCTTGCAAAGCATCCCTCACCCGTTCTACAACATACAGAAGGAAGCAGGCAGTTTTTGTTTGCCTTGTGAGAGCAATGACCTTGGACAACCTTCAGAAAAATTAACTCTGTACAAGCATACCTGAAACATGGAAAGAAATTCCTCACTTTTGCTTTAAGACAGAAAAAAACTGAACATGAAGGAAATCCTCTGCCAGCACAGGCAGTGAAAACCAAATTTCATTTCAAATTAAAGCCCTCTTTTAATTTCATCCAAAAATTGGTGCCAGTACAACACTCAAAGACAACTTTAAAAAGAAAACACTGGACTGCAGCTAACTAAGGGAAATCTCATCCCAATTTCTTACAGCACCCTGAAAAGCTGTTAGGATTTTTTTATCCACAATCGCTCGTGTGTGTGTTGGCCAGTGCCTTGTTTAAAGAGAGAACTGAAAAGTAGTATCTGCAGAAGTACAAAAAATTTTAAAGAAATAATAGAATGGTCTGGGTTGGAAGAGACTTTCAAAGGTCATCCAGTCCAAGTCCTCTGCAATAAGCAGGGACATCTTCAACTAGATCAGGTTGCTCAGAATCACATGCAGCCTGCCCTTGAATGTCTCCAGGGATGGTGTATCAGACACCTCTTTGGGCAACCTCCTCCCGTGTTTCACCACCCTCATTGCAAAGAATTTGTTCCTCATATCCAGACTGAATCTCCTCTCTTTTAATTTAAAACCACTGCCCTTTGTCCTATCACAACAAATACTGCTAAAGAGTCTCTTTCATCTTTCTTCCAGGCACCCTTTAAGAACTGAAAGGCCACAATAAGGTCTTCCCAGAGTGTTGTCTTCTCCAGGCTGAACAATCCCAACTATCTCAGCTGTTCCTCATGGGAGAGGTGTTTCATCCCTCTGATCAATTTTGCGGCTCTTGTCTGGACCTGCTCCAACAGTTCCAAGTCTTTTCTATACTGATACATTCATATGATTGCCCATACTTATACCTAAGTTAAGCTGCTTAACAAGGCTAACATGAACTAGATAATATCAGATACCTAAACAGGCAGTAGTTGTTTCTTCCAGCCTTCTCTCTAACATGTCTGAGCTCTTATTACCTTAAAACCTGACCTGGTGCAGGGATGGAAGGTTAGGACTACCCTCACAATCCCAGCACTCTGTTCAGCAGGTTTTTTAGATTTCTTCTTTCTTGATTTGACAGCTGTAAAAAAAACCATTATTGAATCTTAGTGAGTAAATCTCAGCAGGCAACAGGAAACCAGGTAATACAGAAGCAATATAGCAAAATTTTATAGGGTCTTCCTGGTACATTGTATATTCATCAGTAGAGGAAGGATTTCAGTCACTGAATGAATACTGCAGAAATATGAATTTTAGGAATACTAAAGCTTGTTAATCAAAAATGGAACCTCACAAAACAAATATTTCCCATGGGAAAACTGATTTGTTGAAAAACACTAAATACTAGTACTATCATTACCCAAGGAAAAAATAGCTGAAATACCTCATTACAGAGATCCTTACTTAAAAGGTGTTTCTAGGGTGGGTTTTTTTAGTGTGAATTAACTCAAAATGCCTCCTTGAACTCTGATTAAGAAGTCACTAAACTACAATTCCCCCACAGCATGATGATATTTGTAAACTGAAGTATAAGCCCACATTTTCTAACACAAACAGAATGGCCCAGAAGATTAAATTTCCTGTAATGCAATGCAGATCTTCCTCTGAGGTATCTGTATGTTATATTATTGAAACTGTAATATTCTGAATAATCCCTGGAGATGTAGCCCAGAAAAGCAGGCCAACCCAAAAGAGAGAATAGAAAACACATCATATGTCTTAACTGCAATCCCCATCTTGTACATAGCTTAAATACTAAACAGGCTCAAAATTAAAAGTTGCAAAGCCAATCAATAACAAAAATAAGCTATTATAAACCTAAAAAGTGTTCAAATATTTCATTTTAATTAAAGTCAAATGAAGTGTTTAAGTGTCCTATTTCACATTTTAGTACCAACCTGGAAAAAAAACAAATATTCAAATGCAGACATTCCTACCATGATGGAAACTTCAAATTTTTTTCCCAGCTATAATCACAGTTAATTCCCTTCTTTAATTTCAAAGACAACCCTGAAGTCATTTATAAGGAAAGTAATTTGCCCTTTCCCTATGTTTTGTTTTGTTTTTCTTTTAAAAAAAGTCTCAATTTTCTGAAATAAGAATGCCTCCATTGAAGTTTGGAGAATCACTATTTAGATGCTAACCAAATATATATCAACACATCTAGACACTAAGCTCCAACAGAAGGCAGCAGGTCATCTGTAAGAAGATCAATCAACATTAATGAGTCACATCAACACTGATCCATGTAACCAAATACTAACATAACACAGAAAAAATATGATTGTATAGCTCCCTTGGACTGCAGAAGACCACGAAGACAAATCTGAGTGAAACTGTGACACTCAGATCCTCCTCTTCTGACTTGTCAATGCATGACTACTCATTGTGACATGCTTTTCTGGGTGCATTAGGTAGATCCTCTTTCCTTTTTGTCCCACGCACGTACATGAATTTCTCTCAGGCATCAAGTGACTTGGGACATACAGACTTGCGATAGTGACATGCAGTGAAGTTTCCACAGCTAGGGAGCCAGCAACAGGTGTAAGCAGCTACCACATGTCTGACAATTTGGGGTGCTCCTAACATTCAAGTGCTGATTTTAGGGAGGAAAATAACACCAAGAGAGGGAAGCCAGCTCCCTAAACTAGCAACATGTCTTTTCCATTCCCCACACTGCAATAGCACAGTATCTGCCAGCATTAAATAGAAGTTCCTAAGAGCTAATCAGACCCTACTATGTCCAGAGGCAGTCTCTGTAGAGACCAGAGAGCTTTTGTTGGTCTCTATCTTTCACAGTGCTGCTAAACATTCTGGTAAACCCTCCTTTGTCACACAATTTAGTTCTAACAAGTGTTTAAAGGTGATAAGCTTGATGCTGCATAGTCTAAAACACAAAGTTGTAATTTCCATATCACAGAGAAAAACCATAAATGTTTCAGTTGTGTGGTATTTAGTCCCATGTTGTATAAAGCTTTCTATCCTCAGAAAGTCACAGTTTACATGAAATTGCTACCCAGGGTGGATTTAGAGGTGATCATGAATTTTAACCCCCTCTCGGCAGGTATAGAAAAGGGATACAAAAAGGATGAAAGATAATGGCTGGCATTTTGATCCATTCCACAGATATCACCACAGGGGCAACCTAAGCCCTTTCAGTTCTGCATGGTTATGCTTCCTATATAATGTATAGGTAAATTTGACATGTTGAATAGAATTTGCCCCTTTTTTTTTTCTGTATCTGGCAGAGTACTAGGCAAGACCACACTAACAAGTCACACTGAATCTGTCCCCATCGTCTCTTTCCAAGAGTTCTTTTGCTAAACATCTGTAATAACTGCCAGAGCAAAAAGCCAAAAAGATCACCCCATTATGATCACCACAACCACCGACCTTTCTTTGTCTATTAGGTGTATGAGCTCTAGCTATCCTTATTCCTTCATCCTTCTCTCTGCCCACATTAGCGTCAGCATTCAGTCAGCCTCTACTGTACTACCTTATGTCAAATGTCTTGTGTAATACAAACCTGTGTGGGAAAGCTTAGTTTGATCCTAGCTGTTAATCAGATTATGCCCTGAAGTATTTATTGTGCTACGGTTTGCACTTTCCTGCACTTTTGCATCATCACAAGACAGTGCCATTAATAGCCTGTCACACACTCAGCAGCTTAGGGAAAATTTCTCTTCTGACTGAAGGATGTTTCCCTTCTGGCATTTTAATGGCTGTGTGCAAGTTCCTCGTTGCACATTTCTGCTGACAGGCTGTGCTCAGAAAGCACCATAAGAAAGAGTACTGCTCCCCTATCTCCATTTACCCATATATTATAACCTGGCTGCGCTGCACTCACCACATTTATCTTTTACAAAAAATCATCCAACACTAAATGGTATTGCATGAGCCACAAGAGGACTGGAGAAGCAGCAAACTGAAATTCCAGGCAGCCAATTAGAGAGAGCCAATAGTAGCTCTTACTCTTTCCCTACCTTTTTGGAAAGCCTGGGGGAAAGGCATGAACCAGGCTGATAAAAAACAGGACCCACTTACCTTTTTGTTATGAGTTCAAACTAAATCCTGAGTCTAGAACAGCAGAGAGTCCATTATCTCCTGAAGGTTATTTAATAGTGTATAAGAAACTTGCTAGAAATAAGTCACATTGTATGGAGCATTTATTTACGGCCAACTAAACGCCCATCTAAAATCAGCACTAATGAAAGGATAAAGCACATGAGACCACAACATCATCATGGTCGAACTATACCAAAGCAATCTCACCAGTAGAACATGGAAAAAAAACCAAAATCCTTCTGAAGGAGGTGGCATTACTGCAAGAAACTTGCAGGGCTGCTAGAAATTCCCCCTTTTTTTTTTCTTTGTACAAGCCTGATTTACAGCAGCTCCTGATAGGCTGCTTTCTCACTGAAATATATTTTTATAACACCCTTCTTCCTGAATAGCTTTACCCTGACATATTTGGAGCCTGCACTCCTCCCCAGTACGTGGCCATTGGACTTTTATGGCAAATGGGTAGAACAATATGACAGCCACAATGGGATGCTTTCAGCAATAAGCACTTTTGATGCTGTAGGAGCAACACTAATTACAGGCACTATGGGCAACACCTAAACACAAAAGCTATCTCACATACTTGAAGATTACTGAGCACAACTAAGGTGGTTTGCGCTACACTCACTGAAGCAAGGTGCTGCACAAAATGAGCTAGCACTGGCTAGGGGACCTGGGCAATTGGCTGAAGCCACACACTGCTCTCGGTGCCATCCCACCCAGTGGGATGGACAGAGCAGGGTGGGGACATCAAGTGGGTGCCATTGGCCATTCCCAGTGATGTCAGTCGATGAAAGAAGCTTGTAGTCAGCTTAGGGAGTCCAGTCAGGGCTTACAGGTGGTGGGCTGAAGAGAGGGGCACCACATCAAGCTACGGTGAAGCTAGGATTTGGGAACCACTACCAACATCACCCATGCAGGAAAACCAGTTCCCAGATATGAAAATCAGTCTATCAGGCTGACAAACCAGTGTGGTTGCTCCAACCAAAATGGGGCTGGGTGGCTGGACAGGGCCAGTAGAACTTCCTGGTGCCCTTCTGCACCCACACAAATAAACCTTGTGCACAACTGTAGCAGCTTTGGTCTCAAAATATGATGCAGAGTTATTTTAGAGTGCCTCCCTCCAAATTTTGCAGACACACTAAGTGTGTTATGATTTGGAGCTTTCTGTTTAGAGCAGGCAACAACTGCAGCAGCGAGACCAGAATTGAAGTTACTGGATTAGTGGCTCAGTAAGTAACTCTCCTTATTGCCTTCAGCCATGTCAGAATAAACTTGTCTGCTTTTCTGAAAATTGCATTGCATTTGCAGGGTACCAGGCTTTGGCAAGTGTTTGCTGCACAACCCTACAAGGAGCCAGCACTGCACCTCAGCTTCCAGGCAGGTAATCCCCAAGGGATGCTCCATAAGCCTTCACTGGGCATCAGACTCAGGACATGCTTGTAACAAATACTGCAATTTTCACCTTCCCTTCATTTGAAGCAGACCCATTTCAAGCATTTTTTTCTCCCAAAAATACTCACTAAGAAGAAATCTGTAATAACCAATTGCTGGTGATGCAGATTTGTTTGCATTAGTACTTCTAATCAGGTTTCCAGTCAGATTGCTAACCCCTGCTGGCAACAGTACACCCGCTCAAAATTCATTCACCCATCAGGATTACACACAATATTTATGACGATAATTAGTCTCTCTCTTAAGAGGTTAGCCGTCTGTGAAAACCATAGAACACTGATTCTATATTTCACATTAATAAGTCTCATAAATAAACCTGACTTAATTTACAGTAATTGCTTTCTCAGGAATACGAAACTTCCAGTCCAGTTCATGATTCCTTGCTGGCTGTTAAAACATTGAGGGTTTTTTTCATACTAGTGCCCATACTTTACAGCTACTACTATAAAAAAGTAGAGAAAAGGTTTGAGTTCTCTCCCACCCCTCCCCTCCTTCAATTCAATAGTAATAGGACTTGAAAAATATGCCAAGTAACAGCAGTGAATTTACAGTTTGTTGGAAAATCATTCTTGCTACCATTATGCTTTGAAAGGCATATTAAAAAAGTCTTACTTAGAGGCTTCACTTTTATTCTTGGTATCCCATGCTACACAAGAATAATTCCTAATGCTGTCTATCTGGCATAAAACTAGATGTGGTGACATTTACAATATTTTCTTTTTAGAGAACTGGCCTGAGCATTCAGAAAATTGAAGCTAGGGCTCAGTATTTGACTGTTACAGATTTCCTCTGCTTTGTTGGATATAGAATTTCACCCATCACTCTAATTAGTTATCTTCTACCTAATTCCTCTTTCATCCTCACTGAGCAGCTGTATAGTGTGCATATATATATGAATGCTAACCAAATTATCCCTTGGATTACACTCTCTCCCAACCTCTACAAAATACCTCACCTACAGAATCAAAATGGAAGGAAGTATGTTCACATATCCCCATGTTTCTGCCAAATGGATGTTCCCCGTGTTGCCTCACTTGGGTCAAACAGCATATGTATGGCCTCTTGGCCTTCCTGAAAATCCACCTGGTACATGGCCACTGTCTGGTAACCTGTTTGGCACAAGAGTTCACAGCTCTTAACCCTTCTGAAATCATCTCTCCGATGCTGCTTTCACAAAGGGGTTAGTATAAATGTTAAGTAACAGGGATCGCTTCAAAAAGCAAGGATTTTCCAACATTAGCTACAGTTGAGAAGACACTGATAAAAGACACTGTTTACAAAATGTCCGTATTTCTAGCTGCATGTTGGGTGTGACTGCAATAGGCATTTGCATGCAAACCTCTCAGGGTTTCCCACTGAAGGAGGCATTTGCAGAAGACTCTCTAAAGAGTAACAGGCACACAGTGCAGAATCACCATGCATGATGCAAATAGTAAATTTGTTCTACACCAACACATGCATCTATTGATTAGTATTTAAAATAGATTTATTTGCTCTCTATTCAGTGCATTACCTCCCAAGAACCTCTAAGAGAAAACATTCTGGCAATGTATTAGTACATTTCAGTCTTTCATATTTCCTCCTATTTGAAATAACTCTGCAGTGCAGTATTTTATCTCATTTATACTGGTTTGTTTATGCCTGTGAGATTTTTATTATTTTTTTTAAGAGCACAGTTAAACAGCCACCTCTGCTATACAGTCACAGCTCTGCAAATCCTTCTTACTCTAACAGCATTGGAGCATGGAAAGGCAGGGGACTGACTGCATGCCCTGTTCACATTTTCCTGAATTCAAACAACAATAATTTCAATTAGGCCTAGAAATATAAATTTAGATTCTCTCTTAGGTGCAAATGACAGCGCTTGCAGAAAAGAGTGCAACCACAACAGAGGCAGTTATAATAAAGTCACCCCAATGTAAAGGGATCCACAGACAACTTAGCACTGTATGTGAAAATACAGATTTCCCCTGCTTCTAGTAACTTACAAAACAAGTACTTGCAGCTTATCAGCATTATTAATATCTGTTTCATTACAGTTCTAGCTCCTGGAACCCCGGATAACAGTGGAGTTTCAGCTAACATCAAAAGTTACAGTCATAGTTTCAAAAAATCTCTAGAAAATACAAGACTTAAGACTTAACAAAATAAGATGGGAACAAAAGCATTCAGATGTCTGTTTAAAGTCTCATAATTTTCTAGGTAGAGACTACAGTGTTTGACTCCACAAACAAGTTGAGCCTTTGAACACTGTCATAAGTTAAAGAATCCACAATACAATCTTGTGACCAGCTTTGTCAAAATGTAAGTTCCAACAAGCAGAAAGGTATGAAAGGATTTAAAGTTTTACTTGCTGTTATCTTCAGGTCTTAACACACGTTGCAAGTTTTAAGTTGCAGATTGAATTTAAGAGAAATGCTATTAAAGTTTATATGACCAGAAACATTAACTTCTTTCCTCCAGACAAGAAGTGTTTCTTCAAAACACATAGTCTTCCTATTTCCAAAACTCCAAATAAATTGCACTGTGACAATTTAGTCAGATACAAAAGCTGTAACTGACCCACTAGGCTTTATTAGCTTAGACTAAGAAAATTGCAGAAATTTCTTAGACTAAGAGTAGAAAACTAAGCAATTTCTATGAAATTGCAATTTCTTAGAATAAGAAAAGTGTAAAAACCAAAGTAGCAGAGTATTTTTTCCTAAAAGCCTGTTTTTTTCCAACAATATCTTAATGACTGCTAGTAATGCACACAGTCATTCTAAAACCTAAATAAGTTTCAATATAATAACCAGAATAAATAGGTTTTAATAGAAGAACTTCTATTTAAATTATAAAAGTTACACCTAAAATGTAAAGAAACAAAGATGAGAGCATACTAATGCTCAACTGTTTGTCTTCTCATTTGCTTCCTTCCCTGGGACCATCTGTACTTTCAACAGAGATGCTGAAGTAGCAAGTGGAACAGTTCAGTACAGAATTATGCGCCTTACCAGCTGCAGTAAGAGCTGGGTTATTATGAGAAGACAAAATAATCTGGGAGATGCAAAAAACGGCCACTGAATATATCCCCATTCTGTAAAGACAGTATCATGTTCAAAAACATTTTTGCATGTTAAATTTAATGGAGGTGAACAGTCCCACTGACTTCCTTGATGCTTCCTGAAAGTCTGCTTCACTTCCAGTACATTGCTGAATGCAAGGCTGAGTGCTCAAGTGGAGGCACAGCACCACAAAGACTTGATCCTCACAGCAAACCGTGTAACAGAAGACATCTCTCTGAAGTTAGCAGGTACAAATCTGAACCCCTGCGAGTTACATACAAATATTCCCATTCAGTTTAGATAGATCAAATGCCACTCCACTTAAGTAAAAATGTAGAGAAGAACAGAAACAGACTTGAAAAATATAACCTATTGGTGAATGAGGTAGCAGACAAAATGGAAATGCTTTTCAGGTTTCTCCCTAATTAGCTAAAACAGAAATGGGAAAGGTAAATCAGTCATGACTATAAGGTCAAAATTCAAAGAGAAAAGCGAATGCTAGAAGGTTAGGCCTCCCTTAAAGTGATTGAGTATTTTCCTCTGGTGAGTTGGAAGGTAAGTATTTCTGAACAAATTACCTTTTCAAAGTCTCAGTTCATGCTTCAGGACTGTTTTTGAACATGTGCTTAAGTCCTGTTGATAGGAAAATCTATTTATTCACCAGCTAAAGTACTTTTCAAAATTGAGACGTAAATCAGTGTCTATAAAAGCTTCGTTAAATCAATGGGAATCTTTTTATAGGCCTTACTAAAAGCTTTAGCAGTCACTAAGTCAAAGGAGACTGAACCAAGAAGTGGAAAAATTCAAGCTTCTTCTCCTGGAAGAATAATTTCCAAAACCTCTGTACTTGGTAATAATTTTCTTTCATCCTCTAATATTAAAAGACAGCACTAATAATATGCAATATCAAGCTATTAAACATCTAGTCCTGAGCCATCCAATTAATCTGCTGCAATAGAATTAAAACAAAACCAACATTAACCCAAAAGCAAAATTCACTGTGGTTGAGATGAGCAAAGCCAAAGAATAAAAGTTCATTAGAACTAGATGAAATTCATATACAGATTGGTCTAAACTCTGGTTAATTAGCTTGAAACAGCTTGGCATTACCCAAGGAGGATATGGATAATTGGGTTCAACATCCCTAAAGATCCGCTATGTTTCTTGTGACAATAAACCATTCGTGCTTTGAAGCTGCTTCCCATTTTCTCAATCAGCCTCATCTGACAAGGGCTACTGACCTGATAATTTACTTGTCAAAACTTGTTAGTCAAGGCAGGATAAAAGCAACAAGGCATGTGGATAATCCAAGAGATTAATTTTTTGTAATGACTTTCAGTGATCCTAACCACTGTCATGGAGATTCAACACATCTCTGAACACAGTTTAGTCTAAGCTAAAGATCACATGTTGGAAGAAATGAGGCAGGACAAGCATTATTATATTATGTGATGTGGCTAGAGAGAGATAAAACCAGGTGTAAAGCATGTACCCAGCAGAACACCTGATCAGTTGATCTCAGACCCAAGTGCAATACAGTCCTCTAAAACACTAATGTATGCTGAAGTTCCTTGAATTGTCTCCTGACTCAAATGTCCACAAGGTCTGCGAAAGGTCTAGAGCTGAAGAAGGAACTGATCACCAAACTGACTATGTGGATTTCTTAGCCAGCTAAGTGTCATGAATTATGATGTTGCAAACCTGACACATTGTCCCCTCTCTTTGTTTCAACTTCTCTTGAGAGAACAGTTTTCAATTTATTCCAGATGGGACATCTGCTCCTCAAAGGTTTAAGAAACATCATCTTCAATCATTCTTCACTTTATTATTCATGTAGATGACCCAAAGCAATAACAACAGAGACCTGACAGCTTCCCATGATGCCCAAAATGATGTTTGGGCAACCTCACTGTCTCTGACGTTTTCTTCTGATTTACAGGTGACTGAATTTGAGTCAGTGCACTGTATTTCTTGAAAGCATTGTAGATATAAGAGGAATAAAGTCCAGCTCAGTTTAATATTGCTAATCTTATGCATACAGAAATCAGGAATCAACCTCCTAAATCTGGATTAAAATGCTTTTATTAAATGTTGGGAGTCTAAATCTCCCAGAACTTCTGAGTGACTCTGGAAAAAATAACATTTGAGTGACACCTTTTCCTCTGGAAAAACAAGGTTACAAATGTGCTCAGAGAAAAATGAAAGCTAATATTATAAAGTATTAACATGAATATAAAAGTTTGGATTTTAGGAAAAATAGTGAATATTGTAAGTACCACAGGAAAATTCCATGAGGACAATGCTGTCATTTTGCTACCTTGATCTTGTAAAAACAACAAGGGCAAAAAGACAAGAATGTTTCTTTATGTCCAGCACCTCAAATTCTGATGTCACGAGCAATATAGTCCAAAAAGTATAGCCATGCATCTTTTACACATCTATTTTCTAGGGATTCCAGAACTGGAAATCACCTGTGGTTTCAGTTTCTGGGGTTGCAGGATAGATGTTTTTTTAACACGCAGAACTCAGTCCTACTCCATGACACAATTGCCTCCAGCAGCCTTTCTTCCACCAGCCTGCTCTACAGCTGACAGTCTGACATTCACAGGAAAAAGGCATCAGGGGAAACAAAAAATAGCAAGCCAAATATGCAGGGCCTTTCACATCTGGCTGATGAGCAGGTATCACCAGCTAGAGCAATAAAATTGCTTTCTCTCCCGCATACCACGACAACCCACACGGGAGAAGAAAGCAAAACTTGATTCTAAATGCAAATATCAGGAAAGAAAAATCTTGTAGAAGAGTAAAGGCTGCAGGGAAATCCTAGAAACAAAATAAAGAGAAAGCATATGTAAAATCAGAAAAAATAGCTCAAGGATTTCTTCTTGTTTGTTTTTTTATAGGCTTTAATTAAAGAGTCTTAGTTTTTTATATGCATGTAGCTCATTTTTCTTCTTCCATCAGCCGGAAAGAAACTTGGCCCCTAAAGGTTATTTTTCAGTATTGCTACAGTTCATCGTCTCTATAGCTTTCCATCTTTCTGTTCTGGTAGAGGGTTTCCAGCCTCCATCTTACTGGGTACATTGACTATAATGTGTAGGATCACACATCAAATCAACACTGGACCCTTCTCCTTGATAACACAGGCTTATAGTCAGTTTAGACACAAAGTTGCGTACTAATAGTCACTGTACATAAGCCCAAAAACCTGATAATTCCACAAGCTAAAGAAACTGTTAATCAGGCTTAACAGCTAATATAATTAAACAGGTTTGCAAGCAGATTTTAAGTTGTGTGGAAAAGGAAGGTTATTTTATGTGGAGATGTAAGGGAGAGCCAGAGACTGGGATTTGCTCAACATTTTGCAAAGGAAGAGGAAAGTGGGTTGTTGAAATAGCTAAACAAGAACAATCAAAAAAAAAGGACAGTGAATGAGAATATTAGATCAGGCACCCCCTGTTCCTGTGGACCACTGAGGAACTGAAAATGCATGGCTTCCCACCTTTCCTTCCTAGAAGGCTTACCACCAAGTTGTCTAAGGCACTTCACAGTTTATTTACAGAAACACAAGCTCAAAGCCAGACTCCCTTGGTGAAAGTCTTCAAGTTGGGATATACAGGAGATCAGATAGATAATTTTTTACTTTGGTAGATACAAAGCCATCAATAATTACTTCAAAGAATTCCAAGCAGTGTAAAAAAGACATCAAAATTTAAGTAATTCGCCCATAATCATGGGGAAGGTTTTCTTAATATGAAGAGAATATTCTGCTTCTGCTGATCCTTTCTTATTGGTATAAGCTGTAAGAGCTTTCTCCCCTCTTTTAACTACATATGTGATTCTGTGGAATGGATGGAAAAGTAATAAATTGACTAAAAATCATCCAAGCCCTTTCTTAACTCTTCCATCCAATTAAATGGTGATGGAAGAAAAAGACCATTTCATAGAAATGAATTAGTGAAGATATTGTGAATATTGTGTGACATTTCCCACTGCCTCATTGCCAGCTTTTTACTACTTGTTTACAATAATGAGAGGAAGAAAAATCATTTTGTTCTCATTAGGTTTTCAGACGTCTCAGACCAAGCTTTTCTGCTGCATCATTCTTTTTGTAGTTGTGTATTTTCTGAATAGAAACAGAAATTAATGTGTTGGAAACTGGTCAGCCACTGGAAGAGGCCCACAGGGACCATAAGGAGTCTTGAAGATACTCAAAAATCATGCCAAGAACATGAACAACCTGGTCTAGTGAAAACTGCTTTCAACTGGTCTACATAATCACCAGAGATTCTTAGGAATCCAAATTATTTTGATTCTGCAATTGATTATCTCACATTGCTCTTCTACAGTCCAAGGCAGCTGAAAGCACTTCTTTCTCAAGCAATCAGCTTCAGAGTGGTAATGCAACTACTTCAGCAGGGGAACAGTGCTGTCAATTGTGTTCCCCTGCTACAGCAGGAGGCCCTGAAGTTTCCCCCGTTATTTAAGTCAGATTTTACTGCACCCATTCAGTACCTCACATCAAATTCAGTTGGGCCCAGCTTCAATTCCCTGAGTAGGAGACCATGAAATCTGCTGGCACTGAAGATAACAAAACCATTTCCAAAAATTGGCTGGACATATAAAATATAATAATACAAAAATATGAAGATCTCAGAGGTGTAAGACATAAGAAAGTCCAACACGGGAAATGAAATAATTTATATATAGTGCCTGAATTATAACTTCTAACTTCTTACATATACATTTTGTCTAACAAAGCAAAAAATGTAGGATTCTAAACTTATGTGCACAAAAAACCCCTTATACTGAATATTATAAACAGAAAATGTGAACGCAGAAACCATAAGTAATAGGTTCTCTTAGCTCATTTCATATTCATTCTGAACAGCACTTACTAAAGAATGCGGAGCAAGTGTTTATCTGAAGCAAAGCTGTAACACATCTTCTGGTTTTATTAAAAGGTATTTATACTTTTAGTGAAGTGACACCTCCTAGACATTTTTCAGAGCATGCAGATTCATTAGAATTCAGGATAAATGGAAGTGCTAACATCTTTTTATGTAGCAGCAAGTACCTCTCTGGATTTGTGGAGACTGAGAAACATTCTCAGACTGTGACAGCACTAAAATGCATGTAGCGAGTTGAGAGTTATTTTAAGTTACCAGATCTATAGTAGGTAGGTCACAGTGTTCCAGAGTAGAAAATGATCTGCAATTATGTTTGCATCCTCATGGAGAGGCAAGACCCAGTGCCCTCAAGTCGAAGTCAGAAACAAAGACTCAATTCAGAACTAATTCTTATATGTGAATAGCAAGTTAAACATCTTGGATTTGTTTATTCTTCTCTGAGGCTTGAGTACTGCTTTCGTTTTGAACTTTACTGTTGAACTAACTGTGTAAGCGACTTAATTCACCCTGAGTGACTTCTTTTCTTATGCTCCCACTCCTCTCCTGTGGCTTTACATACACTATCTGAGTCCCCAAAGGTATCAGAGGTTTCAGAACCAGATTTGCTAGATACTATTTGAAAGGCAGATAAAGAAGAAGCTGTCACCTCTTTGTTATGGGACATAAGCAGCCTACACTCCTTGTGCTTTCTATTGCCATACGATGCTGCAGACACATACAGTCTCATATAGCCTGTTCACCATTTCTGAAATTACCTGTTTCCTTCAAACATCAGTGCAAATTATCAGACATAGGTGTTTGATCTCTACCATGAGGAATTTCATTTGCATTCATACCTCATTAATCTTCCAAGTTTCCAATAAATATTTATCTTCCTTACTATTCAGGGGACCTCACAACTTCTATCTTCCTTATCACTTCTTCCAGACAGTTAGTGGAACTTCCAAATAATACAATTTCAGCTATTAAATCACACAAATTTTGTATTAATAGAAAAACTTCATGGAGACAAGAGATCTAAGTCGTACCAAGCTTCTGCTTATTAGCACTTACCTATGCCATCCCTGGAGACATTCAAAGACAGGGTGGACGTGGTATTGCGCAATCTGATCTAGTTGAAGATGTCCCTGCTCAGCACCTGGGGGTTTGGACTAGATGACCTCTGAAAGTCTTTTCCACCCCGATCTATTCTATGATTCTATGAGTCAACATTTCTCTTTAAACAATTTTTAATCCAACTAATAACAGCGTAGCAAGTTGTGTTGTCTGAAGTCTATTACCAACAGTTCCACTATAATAAAGATACATTTATCTGTTTTTTCTCCCTCAGTGCCAGACAACATGCAATACAGTGTTAAAGAGATATAAAAGGAAGATCCAATTTACCATTTCTACCATTATAACCTCACTGAAATCAACCAAGCTATGGCAGTTTAGCCAAGCTGAGAATATGTTCCTATTTATTTTTGTCAAAGATACACTTTTTCTTACAGTACATTAGGAGTCTAACCAACTGACAGCTACATGTCTTGCTTCAGATGAAATTGCTGGTCACAAGCACCATTAAATACTTGAGTATGACCACACTAAAGCAAGGCAAGGCATTTTGTTAACTCTATCCTTGAATCATACAGTCTCTTGGAAGTTTCAAACAGCACTAAAAATACAGGAAACTTCAGTTTCTCTCAAACTCTGCCCATAACACATGCGCTCAGCCCCTAGCCATCCCAGCAGTTCTTTGCGGGTCCTGCTATGGTTCCTTGATGTCCTTCATGAAGTGTGAAACCCAAAAACAAACCCAGTATATCAGGCAAATCCTCGCAGGTCTCAAATAGGTAAGGATAATAATTTCCTTCAGCCTGCTAGCCACGCTCCTTTGAATGTAGCCCAGCATGTAATACACCTTATTCACATATAGAGTGCGCTGTTGGTTCATATTCAGCTCGACGTCTCTCCTGACTTCCAAGACCCTCACAGCAGGATTGCAACTCAAGACACTTTGATTCCCAGCCTGGACAGATGCAGAGAGTTACTCAGCTGCAAGAGCAGAATTTTGCGCTTCTTTTTAAGGGGTCTCTCTTGGACTATCTTCAGGCTTCTCAAGACGTCTCTGGGCTGAAGCTCTTCTTTCTGGCATACCATTAGCAAAAGCACATAGTCTTCATCACTCAGCCTTTGCAACCAGAATGGGTCACAGCTGTAACTTTTCCTTTTTATTTTCCTTCTCAAATGGTTCCACACTCCAAAAACAAAAATATATATATATAAAATAAAATTATAGAGCTCCATAAGTATAACTGACATTCCCAAATATGAAGTGTTAAATGTCTAAAGCATCTTTCTCAGGAGCAAATGTTTGAAGGGAAGTTATTTTCCCCAGGGATAACAGTATTGCTGCTGTGTAAAAGGCAGAAAAATGTTCCCATGCATCTAGCTGAAGATTCAGCATCAAATTCAAATGACACATGCTATAAAGTAGAAAAAGACACACACAGCAGCTGGTGTCTAAAATGTGGTTTGGGATGCCACTGAAGCATTAAAGAACCTCTCCCAAAATATATTGTATTACTGCTGATAAGTTCCAGCTTTCCTACCCAAAACACCCAGAGATCTGCCTATCAGATTCTGTACCACTACAGCTTTCCACTAATACAGAGGATCTTGCACTCTGCAAAACTAACTAGGCACCTCCTTCTGAAACCACTCAAAACTGTTCTGTAAAAGAAAAAATAAAAAATAACATAATCTTATGTTATAGAAATGCAGAAAGTACATTATTATCCAACCCTTTCCATTTCTGAAAACCCAGTTCATATCCCAAGAACTTTTATTACCTTACTAACTAGGTAAAATAACAGGTACTTCCTTTGGGATTTTCTTCTGAGGTAACCGACACCACAAAAAAGTACTGATCCCACTTTAGTTCGTAGACATACTTTTCTCATTATGGTCTGTAAAGACACAGAGCTTGCAATGGTTAACCATTTAAAAGCACTAACTGATAATAGAAGCACTGGACCAGAGTAGAAATATTCAGTTAAACTAAAATGATTTCAAGATCCTGAGGAATTAGGAATGGTGCCAGTATAGTTATCATTCAACATCATCCCTCTTCAACAGACTTTTCATTTTAAATTGTAGCTATGGAAAGGGAAGGGGTTTTAGCTCTTTATTCCTAATGAAGAGCTAACGTAGACTTGGAATGGAGATTCTTACAGCTAATGAAACCTAACCTGTGACTATACCTGTACCATGACTTGCCTTGCCAAACATTATTCATTGTCAGGTTAGGGCTAACACAAGGTAGACTTCATTGCACATATACTTCAACAAGAAACATTGGTAAACCACAAGAAAACATGTTTCATTCATGTTTCATAATGAATCCCTCCCAGTTTCCTTCTCCATCTCTGTTATTAGATGTCTGCAGATGCTCATCTTTGGGTTTCCTCTCCTCTTCTTGACTTCTTGGCAGATGGAGTGTTACTCTCTGCTTTTGGCTACCACCACCAGGCTCAGACAGCTTACTTACTGCTGTGCAGTACTTATTGTGTGAAATGGACTAATGGTTCAGGTCACATTTCTAGTTCACAAATCTCTACATTAAAAATAAATATATAAACAAACACTGGTTTGGTTTAGTAACCCTCAGGACAACTTCAGCAAAGGCACTGAAGAGCAGAGGCTCACAGACAATGAGCTACTACTTTTTCCTAAGCTCCTCTATTGTCCATTGCCCCTTAAATCCTACCCAAAAAAGCCCTGAGGGCAAATAAGATTTGCTGGAGAGCCCTGGAAGATTAACTTTAAGAACTGAAAGTAGTGAATATAGTCCAGCCATGGACTTGTAGGCTGCACAGGCAAGGAAGTTGCTGCTGACTCTTTCAAGGTCATCCATCAGACTGTAGTTTGCTTCCCTTCATCAGGGCCATTTAAACCTGTGCAGACAGCTCCCAAGCAATGCAGAACAAAATGCAAGCTCGCACTTTAGTCTTGAAAAATGGCAATATGTCTCCATGCTATAGAAACAGTGTGGTATCATCCCTGCCTCCTCATGCCCCTTCAAGATTCTTTGAGAAAATCATGCAAAAGCAACTACTCTCTGAAAGGAAGTCATGCAATTTATGGCTGATTTATCTCTGCCACGCATCATTTACCTGGAGTGCATGTTTTCCCTTTCTTAAGAGATTGAACAGGATGAGGATATTGAATGGCTCTAAAAGAAATTCAAGCTAAAGACATCAGCCTTTAGAGACAGCCAAAATAGTCATCAGCATCTAAAGCAGCATGAAACTATTGGAGATGCCCAATCAGGCAGCCCACACAGTTCCATTTAGCCTACCAACTTTCCCTGGAACAAACCACAGAAAAGCTGCTCTGGTTGCCAGCAACAAGCCTCAAAATACTCCTGCATTTGAGGGATGGATGAATGGAAATGGAGGCCCAACTTAAACAATTGCTGCAGCAGCACAAGAAGGCACCCCAAAGCTGCTCTCAAACACCAACTGGCTGGACAATAGCTCTGTCAGTCTGCTATCTGAAATACATCAAGAAAAGAGATCGGAAGGTGGTTTGTTTTTGAGCTTCTTTTCCTATGAAAGAAACAGCAAATTCTGTTAATTTCCAGTTGACCAGATGCAAGGTCCATCTGAGCCAGCAGAGCTGTTCCAATTCCCTCATGTAGCCAGACCATGCTCAATGTAAGAGAGTGATCCCCTCATCAGTCTGACAGCAGCATCTGACTCTCACCTACACTACTGCACTACTGTGGAGTTTGTACCAACTACAAAGGTCCCACAATTTGCTTTGAATCTTTCATCTTCACCTGATGATGCAAAGAGGGTGTGAAACTCAGACTTTCTAACACAAAATGCTGCAAGTTCAAGGTCAAGGTGTAAGGCTCCTGGGCTCCCCTAGGGCATCCCCCCACCTCCTCTGCCCAAGGGTCTCGCTCTAAACTCAGCTCCAAGCCTTCAGCCCGTCTCCACTCTTGCCTGTCTCCAGCCCCAGCCATGGCTGGCAATGGAAATTGTTGATGTGAATCTTGCTTTGTGCACTGACTTCTCAGCTTGATCTCAGATCTGCCTCACCACTATGAGCCTATCTGGTGTCACAGGATATGGTCCTGACCCTGACATCACTCTCAGCTTGCCCTTGGACCAGTCTTATTACAATGGACATGTCTAATGATCTGTACTCTCTCAGCTGACCCTGACTGCTATCCCCAGCCTGGTCCTGCTCTCTTCACTTGGGGTAGAGTGGAGGTGCACACTGGCCAGTCAGACCCCTGCCTACTGTGTTATTGTGCTCGTCTCTTCATTGCTCCCCAACATTTATGTCAGAGTTGACATGCCTTGAATTTATCTATTACATGAAAAAATCAAGCACAAGCTGTGTGTTAAGAAAGAACTGGATTTGCATGCCAGAAGATGAGAAAGAAAACCTCTGGTATGCTTCAGTTATTATTTTCACACTAGAGGGAAATTCTCAAATTACTTGTCCTATGAAGTTTCTATGCTTTACCTCTTCTGTAATATTCCCTCCTCTTTGGCTTGCAGGGAGTTGGTAGGGAGGCAGTCAGCTATCTGAAGCTGAGAGAGTCTACCACCAGAAAAGAGAAAACTCTTCATGCCTTGGAGACAATGGAAGTTCCTCAGAGAACTCCCGTTGTCTCCAAGAATTTGCTGAACTTCAGAAAATGTTCCTTTTTGTGAAGAGCAGTAGCTTAGCAGCTGGCAGAGGTTCCAACTGTGCAGGTCTCTGTTATAACAACTGTATAAGCTGGAACTCATTAATCAGCTGTACAAAAATACAACCAAAAATAGAGAGGAAGACAGCCTTCCCTCTTTCAACAAATGCTCTTCCAGAACACAGCTATAAGCTGCACATTTTGCATAGCCAAGGAAACTGAGTAGCAGAGACTCTAAGAGTGCAGGTCAACCTTACTTCAAAGGAACTAAGGTCAATTTAAAATATGCAGACAGGAAACTTGGAATTTTTGGGGTCAGGCTTTGCTGGATCACAGCAGAGCATATAGACAAGAAGGCAACCCATCCCATACATATCAAAGGAAGCATCAATGTACCTCCATCTTATTCTGAAAAACCTGCCCTCTTATTTTGCCACTACTATGTATTTTATACTCCGAGAGGAAATCATGATAGACCTTCAACTTGTCAGTACTGGGAGAACCTGTTCTAATTATTCGAGCAGTCAAATGGGGGCTTTCCAAGTTGTGGTTAATTGACATGTTTAACATGCTTCTCTCCACCAGAGCCTATTACCTGATTTCATAAACTTCAGTGCCATCTGTCCTAATGTCTGTGGAGTAAAGAGTACATTTTGATTGCAGTCACTCACATGCCTGGCCTCATTTACTGGACAGACTTCCTTTCTTGGACCTGCTGCCTTCTGAGCAGAACATCACTCTGGCATATCACACCACCACAAATGTGACCACAAAAGGAGGGCTGCATTTTGAATAGACAGCATTTATCTCTGGATCACTCTAGGCATTTCATTCCTCTCCCAATGGCAACAGATTCTTCATATGTTCACTAACACTGACTTGTAAGTAGGCAAAATATGCAGAGATTGGAACATAAGCCTCAAAAGAATGTCTGAAATCATCTTGGGAACTGCTTTCCACAAGCTGAGAGCACCCACGGTTCTGGATAGAATTTCCATCAAGCTGGGTATCTGGCAGCCCAAGGAAACATGTCTGAGCATTGAAGTGCCCACACCTAAAAAGTAGGAAGCATTGAGAATACCCACGCCCCTGCACACAGACGACAAAGAATGGCAGGAAAAAACTCAGTCACTTTCAAGCAGAAAATAAGAAATTCACTACCCATCAGTTTCTTACTTGGGTGTAATTACTGAGCATTACAATAACCTCACTGTGATGCTTATTATGCTAATCTTACTTGGCTTGCTGTTTCTTTGCACACCCTCCCATCTGTTTGTCATTTTAGTTGTCTCTCTGACACTTCATCTGCAAACACTTTTGAATTAAGGCCTGGTTTTCTGTTAAAGATGTAGAAAGCCTGGCCTGAGGAGGTCTTGGTCTCTGAATGGGGTTTTCAAAAACTGTCAAAACATTCACAAATTAGTTGGCATTAAACGTAACTCAAATTATTTTTGTTTTGCCATTAAATCAACTTTCATCTTAAAACAAATGGTGCTAAACTGGAAAGGACTTTATAACTACCGGTAAAAATACACTAGCTAATGGTGACAGAATCACATCTGTAACATTATTTCCTTTTCTCGTAAATCTTTCTCTCCCTGGTTTTGTAATACTTACTGAGCAAAGTGAGTGAAATTCTCTCAAAGTGCAAATCCAACACTTCTAAACAAAGAACCTGTGGGCAGCAGATATATAGGCAGTTTATTTTGCCCCAGATCAGAGACTTCTTGAGAAAACACTGGCTTCTATTCCAGTCTTTTCTCTTTCAGAATTTTTTTTCCTTGAATACTGTTTAAATTGGTGAGGTCATCTCCTTGAGGTAGCACTAATGACTACAAGGGAGTAAGTGCCAACCAAATGCTGAGACCTGGAAGCCTTCTCCCAGAAAAAAGATTTCCAAATCCCTGCATCATGATGTAGTCAGAATCCCTAAAGGACTAGATATCTGTTAAACAATGAGTGTGCATCTCAGCTTGACGCAACTTCTGTTTCTGAAACTGTCTGAAGTGGATGTATGTTCACAAACATATAGATGCAAGAGTATCAGGACAGTAGTGTCCATCTACATGAGGACAGTTGCAGGACTGTAGAGATTTCAGTATTAGACTGTATCTTAACACAGCAAAGCACTAAGCCATAGTCTAAATAAAACCTAAAAAGTTCCTTTTATAAGAAAGAAAAAAAAAAAGAAAATCAAAATCCTTTACCCCCACTTTTCCAACAGAAAAGCACAGGAAAGTAAATGCAATTGAAAACCTGTTTGTTCTATATAACAAAAACCCCTTCCTGACCAGTGCTAACAAATGCTCCTTAGGAAAGAGTTCAGATAGTGCAAGAGGCATGGATCCTCTCCATATTATCTCCAAATGCTGATGAAAAAAGCTGCCAATCAGCTTCAGAGTTCAGAATCTAGGGATAACACAGAAGGTAAAATTAAAACAAACAGCTCCTCTACATATCCACTTCACAGCATCTTGCCCTAGTTTGCACTTTAAGTTACAGTGTTTAGTTGGCTTGATCCACACACGAATTGACAGCTCTGCCTTTCCCCAGCCCTGAAAAAACTTCAGAAGCAGCTTGCTAAATCAGTAGAAGAAAAAAAACTCCAAACTTCTGTTACCAGAGACACATTAAATGAGCATTTGTTATTAGTTTCGGGAAGTTCTGGATCCAAGTTTGCTGCCAACTGAAGACAACTGCCTCACTGCTCACACACAGGCAGAAGGGTCACGCCAAGAGTCAAACCCAGAAGCTATTTGGGCATTACAGCTGTATCAGATCTGCACAAGGATCTGAAACAAAACCCTTCATCAAGAAAATCTCCAATTCCTAGGCCTTGAAATCCAGGCTGAAATTGAGATTTTACATTTCAGCTCCATCTCAAATCAGCAATGCAGCCACTAAGCCTCAGTGCCTGCACACCGTGTAGTGGTTGTGAAAAAAAAGGCACAGTATAGTCTCTCCGGCTCTGCTTACTGTCAATGTAACCACAGACATGGATGCTCATTCTCCAGAAGCACAAAACTTTGAAAGGCACAGAAATACCAACTTCTGTGACAGGAGCAATAAGATAACACAGATGACGAAGTAAATTCTTCACCACAGGTATATTCTTTATGCACTGCTTTGCTCTGATAAAACACACCTTTTACCCTTATCTTCTGATGGGGGCCCATGCTCAACTTTGAACACCAACAGGCCCACCACCAGAGCAAACAGTTTATAAAGAAGTGACAGCAGAATGCCTGCATTCATTCAGTTGCTCAGTTTACAACTCAGTGATGGGCTGTTTCTCCCCTGATAGTTCAGAAATTTCATTTTGAGACTGCAAAAATCATGCTACATTTCTCCTGTCTCCAACAGCAGCACAGGTAATAAAGACTCTGAATTGCATATTCAGGACTGTGCCTATGAGTTAAGCAGCAGATGCTCTAGGTGGAAAAGACTGCAGGCTACTCTTCCATAGTTTTGTAAGGTCTGCAGGGAGAAGTAGCATAAACACTTGCATTTGTCAAAATAATGAAATGTTTTGAAAATACACTAGGGAACCATTCTGGAATAAGAATGGAGTTATTTTTACTTAGCCACTTCCCTGATCAAAACCACACTTTAAAATATATATATATATTTTGGTTTAAAAAATCTTTGCAATATAGCGTGCAATTCATCAGAGAGAGCAGCACTGAAAGGAGGCTGTACTGATACCTCTAAATATCTGGGCAGAAAGTCCATAAATACAAATATTAACACCCCCTGCAAAAACAGGAAACAGTGGCAGGTGGGAAAACTGGCAGAAGCCAGTTTGGACGCAGTATGTGTTGTAACTTTAAGACTGCTTTTCAGCCACGCTGCCCAGGCAGTGACACAACAGATTGCTGTCACTGCCACCCCACAGTGCAGCCCCATGCCTTTGAATCCACTCTGATCCAGGTTGGAGACAGAGGTTTCCTCTGCCAGCATCACAGCAACTTTGAAGCTAAACTGCTAAAAATGATGATCCCCATTGACTTTATTTATGAATAAGTAGATACCTACTTTTTCTCATTAACATATTTTTCTCTATGGGAATGAATTTAAGTGCTTTTGCAAAATCTGAGGCCAAACACAGTGGCTGTACCCAGGCAGAATATGGAGAAGCATTTGTGCAGGACTGTAAATATAACCCTGCTGAAAACCCTTAGTGCAGTTTCACAACTCTTGTGACCACTTCAGGTTCTTCTGAGCAGAGTCTGAGAGTTGTATCAACCTGTCAAATGACCTAACAAAAACACAGAAAAATGATGCAGGGAAGGTACTAGGCCAAGCGCTCCTTAGAGCCTTTGAGATCAATGCTGGTGCTTAGATCCCTAATGCAAGCAGTTCATCTGTAGCAAGGTTACTCTGTCTACACCCAACAGCAAACCTGAAACAAGCACTTGCCTTTTCATTGCATTCATATCTTGCATTGAAGCTTTCTTTGGAACATGCTCCCTATTTAATACTTAGGCAAGGTATTTAACCTTACAAGGGTCCATTCCCTCATGAGGGAACTCCCTTTTCTAATTTTTCTTGCCTTTTACATTTTTCTGGGCAGAAATTCTCTTCCTAAGTGTTTGTGCTGTACGTTTCACAACACTGCCCATTTTTGGCTGAGACACCAGTGATGCTGCAATGCACAAAAATACCTCAACTCTAAAACAATCTGCTCCATGTGTGGAGCCTACTTCTAACACAAGAAGGTACTGTATTGCACAGGCATAACCCTCCTGCAGAGTGAAAGGTCAACAACAGAACCCCAAGACAAAATGCCCAGGAACATGTAAAACATTCTGGACCCTGTCCTTCTTGAAAAGTGAAACCTGAAAGAAACAGAGACCTTGAGCAAGACATCAGTCCAAGGGCCCAGCTCCTGAGGAGATGCTGAGGGCATTTTGGCTGCTGGGTGCTATGTAGGGAAAGCTCTATTAGCCCAGGGGCAAGCCAGGCTGAAAGCTGAAAACTCTCCCAAGAAGAATATAAGTAACCTTCCCTCTCCTCTTCCCACCTCTCCTTTTTCACATTTGCCTAAAGGTGTGAAGACAAAACATGGTTGTCCTTTGCATGTTTAGAAGGAATCGTTTTTCTATTTCAAAAGACATTCCTGTCATAAGAGAGCACATACATATCACAGCTGGCATTAGCTCCTTTGTATTTAAGTTTTCAATCTGAATGTATAAATATGTATACTGTGAAACAAAACACTCTGACAGGTACACAGAAATCCTGACAGGATAACCACTCCTCTGTCTACATACACTAAGCCATTGTGTAAATAACTATTCAAGCTGGTGGGCCTTTTTCGTTCTAAAAACATTCTATTTACTTGATTGTCAAGTAAACACACAGAACCATTTTTAGATGGGATTACACTTACACCTAGAAATAAGATGGCATCACTGACCTAACACTGTCACTTGACATAAAGTATTTTCTTTAGCTCAAATAATGGCTAAATTGCAATCCTTATGCCTGCAGCAAATAATACCTTAATCTACAAGCTATCCAATATTCCTGGGGTTAGGCATTCCTTACATTCTTTACAATTAATTCTCTGAAATCTAGCATTTTTTTGGCTGAGAGTGCAAAGCAGGATTTGAACTCATCCATTCTTCAGTGCCTAAATGGATATAGTTTTACACATCCTCTCTCTCAGGAGGTGAGAGCCCTATATTTTACTCAGGAACGGCCACATCTAGTCAGAGCAAGTTTCCATTCACCAGAACAGTGGTGAATCTCTAACCACATCCTACACTGGAGGAAAGAAAAAGTGCAAGGATGAAGGCAACATACAGCAACACTTCCTCACCTGTCTCAGGCACCAGCTGTTGGGCAGTTCCACAGTCTGAAGTGTCTTCATATGTCGTAGCCTTTTATAGGCTTTTTTCCCAATATTCTGATTTTTTAACTCATGCTGCCAACAGTATGCCCTCTGGCAACAATATCCACAAGCTTAGCCACACAATCCTCAAGAAACCATTCCTTATTCACCATTTTCTATGCAATCCCTAATTTTATCCTTACAAAATCTGTCAAGTCCTTCTTCAGACTAGATCAGATCTATTCTCTTTAACTACATCTCAAATAGAAGCCATTCCCTACTTCTGATTTACCCATCTCCCTTATTGGTATATTATACAGTTGTTTGAGGCTTTCTGAGATGAGAGGCACCAGAACTTTACACAACATTCAAGTTACAAGCATCTTATTTTTGAGACAACAATGCCCTTCAAAGGAGGCTCACACGTTAAGCACAAGAGAAGTATCCAAATATATTTTAAAAAGTTTTGCCCTTTAATTCACTTGTGTTTTTAGAAAGACACTTCTTTTTCCACACTACTAGCTTTACTATCTTTTTAGTTACAGAAATTTCAAATTAGAGCTGCAACTCACCTTTTCTTACAACTTATCTCCAACAGAGACAAATGCTTCAGAGAAGGCAAAGTAAATTCTAGAGTGCATAGTGAAATAATACATTCAACAAAGAAACCATTTTCTAAGTCCCATAGGTGTTTTAATTCTTTGCACATTAAGATTTAAATTTCTATTATGTGCACGAAACTCAGAAATTAAAGAGACTTAAGAAACTTAAGTATCCTCAATGCAAAGTCTTTGGAAAAAAGAGAAATACAGGATCTCACATTTCACACTTAGACACTGCTTTTCTATCTTCATTGAGAAAACAAGTGAAAGTAGGTTAATTTCCAAGTATTCTCCATCACTGAAAAAGTTACCTTCCACCCTTGCTGGTCATCATCTGTTCTTATTTTATGGGAAATGGAAAATATGAGCACATGAGATTGCATTCATCATTCCGTCCTACACTTATCACGCTTTCTTTGATCAAACTATGTTGAGCTCTTTGCACACAAAATGTCTTCTGACCTCAACCTGCATTCTTCATCAATAAAACCCTTTAGGAGCTGCATGGAAATGCCAGTTGACCAGTTCCAGAGATTCAACCCCTGCCTCCTTACAGGCAAGTGGCCAGAAGATAGCTTTCGAGAGAGAGAAACTTCAGGCTTACTCTCACCAATATGTTCAGCAGCTTAATTGCAAAGGCTGGCAATAGATGTGAAATTTTCAGTGCCTTTCACAAATTTCAGCAACTTCCATGCAGGAGTGAATTCTACAGACTTGCCTCTAAAGTAGGTTTCTGACTTTGATTGTATTTTTTTCTGAGTTTTCATTGCCTAAGAATGTATTCTGTTGTTCTATCCTGGAAGCTGGTAACAGAGAAAGTCTAATCACCACATTTTTGCTGGGAGGACTGAAGGTATGTAAATACAAACATTATGCAAAATTCACAAGGAACAGAAAGGCAGCAATGAAAGTGAGAGTTATTTAAAATTAATAACAAGGAGAGGGACATATTGGGAGACTTGCAATCTAAAAAGCAATAGCTTGTTAAGCTTGCTTTAATACCAGCTTAGTTCATTACTCATTACAGAGTGACAGAGAAAATAAAGCTGGAGGAACTGCTAATGATGCCAGAAGTCTGTATTATGCATTTTGTAGTTCCTAATCTTAAAAAACTAAAAAAAAAAAAAAAAAACCCAAAACCACAAACAATAGAAAAAAAGAAAAAGCTCATCATCTGTTCCTAGTCCCCTGATTTCATATCAAATTGCCAGCAAACAAATCCACTTAAGGGCACTTTTTTACTTCCTTTTCTGTAGTAGTTTAATTTGATTTCACCAAAAAGTCTCTGAAAACAACATAATTTCTAATCTCAAAGCAGTCAGATGAGGCTTGTTCTCTTTATGTTAAAATGGTCGTTGCCATCCTACCTCCTGGGGAAGTACCAGACAGTGAGTGGTTCACATTGCCCTGGCACAGCTGCCTTCTCACTCAGTATTTTCCAGGGTGGCATATCACAGTTACCTCCTACACGTCAATGCTTTTGAGCCTGCGCCGTGGTTTCAGGCGTAAATCAATCTGCCTGCCCACTCACTCCTCCCAACCTTCTTCCCCCTCAACTTCGGGGAGGTGGGGGGGTGGGTGGTGGTGGAAATGGGAAGAGGAACCAAAAGAATGCAACTCCCACGGGTTGAGATAAGGACCATTCAGTAACTAAGGTATAACACAA
>JASSUY010049071.1:0-15631 GCA_032466535.1 Forpus xanthops
GTCTCTGCTTCCTCCCGGCTTCCCCTCCTCCCTGGCAGAGCATGAGACTCAGAAAGTCCTTGGTCAGACTAAACATTTGAGCCACAACTAAAAACATCGGTGTTATCAGTGCTGTTCCCAGACTGAAAGTCAAAACCACAGCACTGCACCGGCTACTAAGAAGTAGAAAAAATGACTGCTACTGCTGAACCCAGGACAGCCATTTAAAAAACAAAGTTTGGCTGTTGCTTGGATTTGTCTTCATTAATTAGGTCTGCAACAAAGTAGTGCCTGAAAGAGTGCTATTTGTTACAAAGCTCATGTCTGAGCATGCTGTTTTGTGGCAGAAACTTTATAATCTAATCAATTGAATAGAAACTGAGCAGAAGTATTATTTTAAATTAATTAACAGGAAATTAAAAATAAATAAGAATGAAAAATATTCCAGGATGTTCCAGCAAAGTGAATTTTTGCTCTGCAGAGGTTTTTCAAGACTCCTGATTAACAGTTCCCACCAGCAGTTTGGCTGGTGGGCTGATACACAGTACAGGACTGATGGTATCATGCTGTGTCCTTCTGCTGTTTTCTTCAGTTAAGGAACATGCAGACCCTGAATTGGAGGAGGCTGTTGTAAAAGAAAGTAGATTAATTTTATGGAAATTGAGATCATGAAGACAAAAATGCTACTTCTGTTTTCCAGAGGGAACTTTGTTAGTCAGTTGTATGTCTGAACCATAGAGCAAGATATATACCAGTGCTTCTGGCCAGGGAAATGGGAGTTTCTGGATTTTTTTGCCTTTTCTTCCTCCAGTTCTGACTGACTTGCCTATGTCTGCCCCAGAGCTACCTCTGATTGTTTCTAACATACCTGTTTCCCCAGACATTTCAGAATATGGGCTCTAACTTCAGTAATTCAATACATGGACTTACATTTCATATTCATTATCCCATATAACCAATTGAGGCAGGCCAGGAATTAAGATACCAGTACAACAGTTTTAGTACTTTATTTGGTTTAGTTGTCTTTGAAGTGCTGGAGTACCTTCCAAATTAGAAGTCACAGGCCTTGTTATCTGTATCAATAAACCCAAAATTGCTAAGGAATGCCTTTTGAAAGCAGTAGTCAATAAGGGAGGAGTTTTAATACCAGGTAAATATGTATCCCCTGAAAGTTCAACTATAACTGACATTTGTGGGAGTGGATTTTTTTGTGTCATTTGTTCTAATGAGAAAACGTCATTTCAGTAAAGCAAGGAGGACTAAGTGCCTCCACTTGGACGATCAATAGCAAATCTCAGATCCCATCAGCAAGTGCGCAAGAGGCTGCTGTTGCTCAAATCCCTTTTATTTTCACCTTTAATGAGGTGGAAAGTCATTTGATTGATATAGTGTGCCCTGGCCTTTTCTGAGTAATTGACCTGGACTGCTGGGCTGTGCCTTAATAACTCTGGTGTTTGAAGAGGGGGGGAGAAGAGGAGAGGACCAGTGAGTTTGGTCTAGACTTGTCTTATAGCTCTAGCTTTCCTCACTAGTAATTTCAAGATGGGGTAGATGGGGTTCATACATTTTGAAGCAACTACCTAACTGGATTGTCAGTGGATACACTGCTTTACTGCCTTCCTTCCTAGTGTGTCTGAAGTTCCAGTTGTAATTTCAGATTGTCCAGATCAAACCGTAATTGGCTCAGTTTCCAAATTTGCCCTTCTTAACATTGTTCGTGGGGAGGGATAGATGTATAACCCAAAAACCAGGGGAATCTCTCTTGTCCTTCAACAGTAAGTAATATTTCTTCTCAGAAATTTGGTCGTTGGTCAACTGTAGGTGTCTTTCCATAGTAAATGAACTGTTGTAAACACAGAGGTTTTAATGTGAGCTTTTTGATATTGATCTCGTTTGAAAACCAAGCCAGCTGTATTTATGTACCAATGCAGAGACTAAAAGGGCATAAACTGTTTTCAAAAACAGAACCACTGTAGTAATTTATATTGCTTTGAATATTATGTACTCTATTTTGAAGATCTTAGTTAAAGCATGATTGATGGAATACCTAAGATAGGAACAACATCATATCTACCCTCTCTGCTTCAGAATAAGCAATGTCTGCATTATAAAATATTAGTAGCTGCACAGTGATATTCATGCTCTGAACTGTCAGTGTACTTGCATGTGCTCATACAGACACATGGAATCATAAAAGAACTGCTAAGAGTTTCCTTAAGATTGGAAGCATGTTAGAGGGGACTTGCACTTCAAGTTTCTCTAAAAGTTAGTTAATTTATTATATATATATTTTAAAAAAACCTAATGCATAAATGGCAATTTCTGAATGTGACATTGTTATTGTTTCACACCTCCTGCTCTTAAAAGCTTTCAGCAGCTGCATCTTTCACATTAGCTCTAGGTGTAAAAACCGTAAATGCTTGAGTACATGTGGCTGGCACGCTTGAGGAATTGGGTGCCAGACACTAGCAGATGAGCTGCAGATAAGTCAGAGGTAGCCAATTTTCCCATTTCATAAATACTTGAGGAAAAACTCCAAGATCTCCTGTGTCCCGTAGTTCTGGTCTGACTTCTGGGTGATGCTTCAGTCCTTTAGTTGGTTCATTTCTTGCCTTTTTAATTTGAATGACACAAATTTTTTTTTTTTTTTTTTTGGTGAATATTCCCTGTCTCAGAATAAAGGCAAACAGGGTGCTTTCATCATAGTCATAAAATTATGCATAAATACCAACAATGTCCATGTGTATTTGTATGCCAAAAAAAAAAAAGAATCCCGAAAGACTTTTAATAGAACTGCAAAGTGCTTTAAAAATAGGAAACACCAGAATTGGAGTAACCTATGTAGCATTATCTGTGTTAAATGATTCATGGTAAAGATTTGGTACTTAGATCTCATAAGCCTATCATATGTTAGTGAGGAAGATGCTTCACATTCACCCATCACTTTTCTACTAATTTTGTTAATGGAGAAATAATAGTAGGTCGGGCTTTTAGTGGAAATGAGAATAAGATATACATTCTCATGCATGTTACATAGCTATTTGTTATCAGAAAGGGTATTTCTGAAATGTTGAAATTCAAATTTTATATTCCATTCCAGGCTTTGGAGGTCCAGGGCTCTTTTTAGTATGCAAAAATGTTTCCATATCTTATCCTCATAATTAAAATTATTTCTGAATATTTATGATTTCTCTGCTTTCCATGCTAACCACCTTCTTACCCATTGTTTATACCTTTACACCTCATAGTTTTTTCTTCACCTTGCCAGAGCCTGGAGAGAAACAAGAAACTGTTTATGTGCTTTTGGATGCTGAGACTGAGTGAGGAATCAGCATTTGTAGAAAAACTTGGCTGGCCTCCTGAAACACTGCTCAGGGTGAATGGAGTCTTCAGCAAAGTCAGCTGCAGCAAACTTCCGTATCTTTGCTAAGGAAGAGTTGGCTCCAGTTTTTCTAATGGCTTGTGAGTTGTTATTCTTGGAAGGCTATTTCCTTGCCAAGTTGCACTTCCACACTGCAAATCTAGAGCTGCTTAAAGAGCGATGTATTTTTCTCTGACCTCCTTCTGGGAAATGTCTCAACTGTTGAGACAGAAGTTTTCCAAAACAGCATAGCTAGAGGCACGCTCCTAGTATGTTAATGTCTCTGGGATTTGAACGTTGTTAGCTTTGGTGCTAGAAACAGTTGCTCTGTGCATGCTAGACTTTCACAACCTTTCAGCATCAGTTCCTCTGAGTTTGCTGCTGCTGACATTGTCTGTCAGAAGTGAGCTTGGTAGGGCAGACATAGATTAATAAAGTAAATTTCATTTAAAGTTGTTACTCATGCATGCTTCTGTATACCTTTCTAAATATGTGTAGCTAAATATCACATTGGCCTTTTACAGAAAACTGTCATTTTGGCCTTCATCAGTGCTCTGTTACACAAGACATTTATTGTTTGCCTGACAGAGGTCTTGGAGAAGGCAAAAGCAGTCATTCTGGAATTAAAAAGTATCTTCCTGGCCAGAGTATGCGGTGAAATCAACGGAAGTTATTAGGTAAAGAAAGCTCTAAGTTACAGAAGGACAGTTACAAGTATTCAGAAATAATTTCTTGCTTCTATCACCCTTATCTATGTTTATTTTACTTTATTTTTTCTGCATTGTTTATTTTGTAGACATTCTCCTCTGTCTTTTCTGCTTGAATTCTCCAGCTTTACCATTTACTTGGAGTCTGAATATCCTTCCAGCTTTCAAGTGACAGTGCTTATTTTTAGCTTAGAATTGTTAGGGTTGGGATTTTTTTATCACTTAAGTACTGATTCTCATATGTGAGCTAGAAGATACATTTTTTCCTTATAAAATACTCTAAGGCTTTTCCTTAAAAGGAACTACTGGACTGTAAGTGGGGACTTGTTTTTGTGAGAGCATTCAGACACTTAATGTGTTCCATGAATGTATTTTGAAATGGATTCTCTGAAGTTTCAGTGGCTCACTGTCGAGGCAAATCAAATTTAATTGTGTTCCGGAGACACGAATGAATGTATAGAACAGGTTGTTAGAAGTTGTGCCTGCTGTGGTGGCCTTAGTGTTTACTCTGCTACATGTTTTTCTTACCTCTGCCTCTCTGAGCTTTCTTTAAAGGTCAGGCATCAGTTCTTTGCAGGACTGGTTTTTAATCTTTCCAGGAGAGGGTTCTGTCCTTGGTCAGCACATACAGGCATGCTGAAAAGTGGTGTGCAAATGTGTGTAAGCGTAGCAACAAAAGTCTCTGTGCATTAAAAAGGGAAGTAGATTAATAAATTGGGAATAACTTACTAAATTTTGTTAAGCCCAAATTAGGTATCTGGTTGGTAGTTATTAGATAATTTTTGATCGAGTGTTCTCTACTGCTGGTGTGGCAATGTGGTAGTCCTTGTAAAGAGTTAAAGAATTCTCACTTCCTCTAAAAGTGTCTAAAAGTGGAAGTTGCCTTCATAGTTTTTCTGAACCCAGTCTGGAGAGGTTAATTGGCACCATTAGGTGGAAGACCAAATCAAGGTTGGTATTTGCCTTGCATACTGGAAAAAAGCATAATTTGGGCCTTTTGAGGCTTATAAATTTTGCTGTAATTCTTCTAAATTCATCTAAAAGGGACTTGTTAGTGTTGTAAAGAAGCAGAGAGAGTGCATTAATCACATGTGTAAGTATCTTGTATTCAAAGTTTACTCTTCCTGTTACCATTGGTTCCTGCTTGTGGGAATTGATACTGTAAGAAACATTAATATACTGTTGTAAATGACAACCTACTGCTCTTCAGGCATGTTCCACCTACCATCAGGAAACCCCTAAATCTCCATTATCAATTTATTTCATACTTAAGGTTAACTTCAGCAACATCTTTTTAATGTAAAGATTACTTTGTGTTTTTATTACTTCCTTGTTTAACCTTACAACCCAAAAATTCAAGATAATACAAGGTAGTGAGCTGAATTCTCAGCGTGCCACATGCATCCAGCCAGTTGGAAAAATATCCGTTGATTATTTGCTGAATAATGGCATTAAGACTGTTTTGTTGCAATAGTGACATTTTTATATTACAAACTCCTATGAAGGCTGTGTTCCTATATGTTACATAAGTCACCTACATACTAACAGTTGGAGTTCGGCCATTCTGGAGTCAGTATGCTGAGAATATTTTCATACAAATTAATGGACTGAGGGTGAGAGAGAGTGTAGTGGCTTAACCTTGCCTAAGAGCCAGGCTCCCACACAGCCACACCTCCTCCTCAGCAGGAGAGCAAGCAGGAAGAGCACAAACAAGAAAGCTTGTGGGTTGAAGTAAAGCCAGGGATATTGCTTATCAGTTACTGTTGTGGGCGAAACAGGCTTGACTTGTGGAAAATTAAATTATTGCCAATTATAATAGATTTAGGTAGTGAGAAACAGAAAGGCAAACATTAAAACACCTTTTCTGCCCCTCTCCCAGGCTTAACTTCCCTCCGGACTCCCAACACCTCCCTGCCAAGCCGCACGGGGGGGAGGGCAGTGGGGAGAGGATGGTCAGTGGTTTCTCTCTACAGCTTCTTCCTTCTCACACTATTCCTCTGCTCCAGTATGGGCTTTCCACAGGCTGCAGATCCTGACAGGAAAATCTCTTCCAGTGCAGGTCCTCCACAAGCTGATGGGAATGTCTGCTCCACCATGGAGCTCCTCCTCCCTCTTTGGTGCTTCCACTGCTGTTTCCCCTCTCCTTTTGTCCCGGACTCCTGTGCCCATGTGCCTTTTTTCTGCCTTTTTCAAATGTACATTCCCAGAGGTGCTACCACCTTAGCTTATGGGCTCAGCTTTGCCCTTCACTGTATCCAGTGTGGAGCCTACTGGAACCAGCCGTATCCAGCACGGAGCAGCCCCAGCCTTCCCTTTCCAGTGATTGCCAGGCACACACAGAGCACATGCAGGTGACTTTGTAAAAATGGATCTAAGTGCTTAAAATATTCAGGACCCCAGTAATTTATTCTTGCAGCCAATAGTTCATGTTTTATACCACCTGCATTTATATGATTTCTGAGCATTAGTGCTCTAGCAAATAAAATTTTGGAGTGATTTTTTATGCTTGCCAAGTAAATCTCCATACAGCACCTGCCTGTCTGTTGAGTGGGTGGGTTGTGCCCAGGCTGTGAGAACCAGCCTGGAGGGTAGTGGAAGTCTCTACCCTGTCTCAAAAGGCCCATATCTGATAAAATTCAAACCTAAATGCATGCTTTTTTGCTACCCAGTGTGGACATTAAATGCAGATACTAATTAGTTGCTGCCAAAAAGATTGACTAGTGGCTGTTCCTCCTTCCTTTCCATCAGTGCCACCACAGATATGACTTCCTCTCCTCTTTAGAGCTGTGGATATTTGCAAAACTTATAGGAAGTTTTTATGTTATAGAAACTTCTACACTTGCTGTCTGAATTTGATAGACTGAAAGCTCAGAAGGTGAATACATTTAATAATTGCTGAGGATGAAGAGCAAAGATACATGGATGGACAGGTAGACATTGTGGACACGTAGACATTGTGGACACCACATAAGCCTCATCTTCTTAGGAAACCAAGCTGACTAAATTCTGCTAATGTAATTAGGAACTGTTTTGTAAAAAATGCTTTTCATCTCCTGACATTAAGGAATTTCACCTGGCAGTTTAGACATCTTCTAAGTATACCTAACCTGTACTTTATTCTGACCATAGATTACACTGTGCTGTTGTGTCAAGCCTCCTTTTGGGTATGTAACCTGTTTATACCAAAGCAAATATTTTACATTCATTTTTTTGCTTTCATATAGAAAGTCTTACAACGCTGTTTCTACTGGTGTATTTTAAACACAAAGAGCTGATTTAACTTCTTGAGCTTTTTGGTTGTTTGAGGTTTTTTGGCTTTTTGGTTTTTTTGTTGTTGTTTGTTTTTTTCCCCAGATATCCTTTGCTATTTTTTTTTTTTTAGTACAGATCTTGATTAGAATATATGAAGTCTTTAGAGGTGATTACCTCAGTGTGTCCAGTTTACTTAATGGCACTTTCCTGAAGCAATTTATTTAGATTAACCCTCATGTTTATTTGTTTAATAAAATAGCTTTTGTTTGCAAATATATACATCCAGAGTTCACAGGTATACCATTAAACAGAACTAGGATGTTGTCAGTTGCATTTGGTTTTGACATTGCCTTTCAAGGTCTTTGGAAATTGAAACAGTGAAATAGCCTATTTCATCATTCAATCTTCAAATGGAGAGTTTTAGTCTTTAGAAAAGCTGATCAGGTTTACAACCAGCCATTCTTCCCCCACATCATGTCATCACAGCAGGACATACAGTGTCCTTCTGGGACATTATATTACACACTTTTCCTAATGTGTAATTCCTAGTATCTGTGAAGCCATATAAAGGCCATCTTGTAAGAGCTATGGCTGTAGTTCAGCATCTTGTGCCTGGCTCTGGATCCCTACTGGTGGTTAAAAGAGTGCTCTACATTATATAAGGAACTTTTTTCCCCAAATCTATGCAGCTTTTGAGACAAAGGAGAGCCACTGGGTGGGCCAGTTTTGTGTCAGACCAGTTTGAGTTAATGATAGTACTTCACCATCTTCCCTCAAACACCAAGTACTTCCTGACGCACCTGGAGATTTGCTTATTTCTAGATCTGTAGGACCTATAATGTGACAAATTAAAGCAGAAGAATTTTTTTCTATCCTGTAGCATAGTTATGTCAACATTTGTCCCTTCTCTCCTTCATCTGCCAGGGTAATTTTTTTCCTGTTTCTCTCACCCTGCCTCTTTGGCAGTTAAGTGCATCATAATTTCTGGATCACGATAACCTTGTCTGACTGATGAGGACAGAACCACTTAATATTTTTATCTCCTTGGGATGTTCCAGCCTAACATTTACTGAAAACATAGCTCCCAGGGAAGAAAACCAGGATGCTTCTATAGTGAGGAAATCTTACTCTAATGGGACTGCATCAGCACTTCTGCTGCATTAATATTTTTATTGGACCATATTGTGAAGTACTGAGAAGTAAGTGCATTAGTGTGGATCAGCATTTCTGAGCTATGGTTGTGTTTTATGGAGGTTATCAACAATACAGTGCATTTGAAAGCTTTGTTGATCTGGATCAGCAGTTCAGTGCATTAGTGATTCATGCAAATGCTTAGGCCCTGGGACGCAGGGAGAGCAGTGATGTGTTGCTGTGTGTCACTAATCCAAATATTATTATTAGCCTTTGGCTTGAAGTTGAAGTTCAGAATTTGATGGATATTGATTATCAGATGAAAACTTCTTTTTTGTTTCATTTATTTTATGGTGAAAATAACAGAATGTACATGGCAGTAATTATTTTTGCCTTTGAAATTTACTTTATTGAATAGGGAATCATTTTAGAGAAAGGTAAAATTCAGTTCTAATAGCAGCTATAAAAATCCACTCAGCTTTTAATGACTGTATATGGCATGCTATCAAAGGGAAGCAGAACCAAAAATTCAAGAAGAAACGTTTCCATTGCATTGAACAGCAGTATAGACCTGATGTAATCTCTTACCTTCTATGTCTTGTCCCTGTCCCCACTTTTTGGTTGTTCTTGCTGTCCATCCTAAAACACTTGAAGCATCTCAGTCCTTTTTTCCTAGTTGCTTGCTTTCTTATGTCTTAGCTTCTCCTGACCTGATGGGCTTTCCTGTTCATTGTTCCCTTTGGATTGTAACTACACTGGAGGTAGAAAAGGGGTAAGCATCATGAATGGAGACCAGGGGGAGTTGGGCTTTGATCTTGAACAAGGGAAGAAAAGCGATAAAGGAGCACCACAGCTAAAGTGTGTGGAATTAGATAGCTGGAGTAAGAGAGACAAGTAATTGTTAAGGTTTGAAACTGAAGGACAGAGTGAGCTGGGTCTTGAATCTTATTTGTCTACAGTTGAAGAGAAGATGCAGAAAGGAGATTAAATTAGATTATAGGGGAGGAGGCAGAGAAGATTCGTATCCAAAAAGAATCTGGTTTGAAATCACACTTATGGTGTGATTGTTTCCCTCTAGTAATAAATATAAAGTTGTACTCTTTTTTATTTTTTTTTTCTTTCAGTGTTACAAAAAAAATGTGATCATACAGGAATATGGATTTCAGACCAAAAGAAACTTGGGTCATTTATGTTTTCTGATGGAAGAGATGCAGTACACTGTTAGGGATTTAGGGATGCAGAGCACTGAATTCTGTCCCCAGGTATGGACATGAAGATCCCATTAACAAAGATTTTTTTATTCATATCTTAAAGTTGTTTACAAGTTTTTAAGTGCAGTGTTTTGTTCTGCTTTTGCTAATGGCTTTGACATATTGAGTCCCAGTGAGCATCACATTGGCAGAATGTGATATGCAAAAGAATAAAGTCCACTGAGGGTGAATACTTAAGATCCTTTCCTCTTTGCCTGCCCAAATGAGAGGATACACTTGCAACTTCAGTACAGATTTTCAGCATAGGAGAAAAAAAAGAGGGAATAATTTCATTTTTCCCCCTTTTTTCAGTCAGCTCTAAAGGTAACATTGCTGTATTCTGTGATTTCTTCAGAACTGCAGTGCAGTTTCACCTACGCCCTGCTTCAGCTTGTTTTAAAGTCCCAGTAGTGTCACAGGTCTTCGGTATGAATTTTAGTTGAAATGTGCTCACAGTGTTTGCTGTGGTTCCCTTTATCAACTCTTCCGTAATACCTGCCAATTATGTTAGTTCCATCCTTCCTTTCAGCATCCAGAAAAAAAAAAAAAATAAACAAACAGGGTATGTTGACTTGTACTTTGTCTGTATTCTGATACAAACCGGTGCGCAGTATTTTTTGTTCTTTAAAAATTCCAAGTTTGTGATGGAGGAAATGAAAATGTGTAGGCTATGTATAGAAGTCATACATATAGGCTGTCATGTAGGCTGCATATTGAAGTGGTTGCATTAGTACTGCTGATTTCACTTGCAGTCTGATCCTACTAGAAACAAATTAACTTTTTGGGTCCAGACTTAAAGGGGTTCCTAAGAATTGGTAAGTTACTAGTAGAAGTTTTAGAAAGTGCTTTCTCAGGTGCCCATTCTGGGTGCTGAAAATGTATTGCTTCTTTGTTGCAAACAGAGAGTTGATCTGATGGTCTTGTCTCTAAAGCAGCTGTCATCTGTGTGTGCTTTTTCTTTGTGTATCACCAGTCAGAGGTGGCAGCAGCAGCAGCAACACTGTCACTCAGACTTTTATTTCTCTTGAGCCCCCCTTTACTGTGCTTTTGGGATATCATTTTCAGATACATACTGTAGATTCAGAGAAAGATTGTACTGCTGTTGGCATGCTGTTCAAAAAAGGTAGAATGAACCAATGCACTTGTCTTCATGTGCCTGTATCAGCATGTTGCCTGCCTCGGTGTTGTCAAGCCATGAACAAAATAAGGAGTGTTCTCTGGTTCTTTGCAGTGTCTGATTGTGATGCTTGTCATTTTAATATGCTAGCAAATTACTTCTAGACTGAAAGAGTCTCTGTAACCCTCCCGCTTGTGGGTCACTTCTGTCTGGGCGTCTCTTACTATGTGCAGAGGCTGTGCAAGGAGAATATATGCAATTTAAGAGTAGGCAGTTATAATTTATGAACTAATAAATGTGGTAGTCAGCTAGGACAAAAGTGCTACTGGACTAGAAGAATATTAATGGATTCTCCATTGCAGATGCAGAGACCTAATGGGTGGGAGGTTAATTGCTGGGTAGTCATCAGACAGGTGGGAAAGGGCAGGCCTCTGCTGCTCCTTTAGTCAAACTGATCCTTGACCATTTGTGTTGAATTGCTGTCTCTGAATTTCCATTTTTCTTCTTAGGGCTTTATAGCTTCTCATGTCAGTGTTTTCAGTCACTGGCTGGTACTGGCTCAACAGTTTTATTTCTGTATTGCTTTGATTTAGCTTATTGAGTCTCACAACTCAATAGTCATTTTTTTGCAATAAAGCTGAGCCAGATTGTCATGTCCTGCAGCATGCCAGGTATTGGATCTCAGACAAGTGAACCTCAGGGGACGTTGTTGGTCTTCGGGGAAGTGCTGATAGTCATCTCTGATGGTGCTCCTTTCCTCTTGGAAGGGGAGACACTAGTGGGCTAGGGCAAGTTTTCTCCCTAACTTAATTTGAATATTGTGGTAAAATGGAGATTAAACTCTTTCCTGAAACCAGGGATGTGGGTGAACTGACCTATTGGTGGTGTGCCTGCCTGTGCAAAACACAGCTTCTGTTTTGCAATTTGACTAACAAAACCATGGTATGCTTACTGCTGCTATCTCTTAGCATTGGATTTTTAAAATGTCCTTTTTTCTGTTTGGTTGAGTTTGGGTTTTTGGTTTTAGGTTGGTTTGTTGGGCTTTTTTGTTTTGTTTTGGGGTGGGGTGTTTTTTGTTTGGTTGGTTGGATTTTGTTTGGTTTTATTTGTTTTTTCCCCCACGTCTTGCGTTTGGCAGTATTTGGGGGTTAGAGTATCCTGTCCATTGAAATAATCTCCTGGAAAGTGTGTCCTAGTTCTCATTCTAAGTGAACTACATGATCAAACCTCTTCTGATGTGTGTGGAAGAACTGAGCTGAGTTTCTACTATGAGCAAGGAGGTGGAGGTATAAATGGCATGAATATCAGTAACGGGAATGAAGGACTGAAGTTTAGCAGATCATGGGCAGAGATGAAAAGGGATGCTTTAAAGTGTGTGTAGCAGTGGGACTGGAGAGAACCTTTGAGTATCTTAGATAGCAAGAATCCATTGGAAGTGCTCAGAGACTTGAAAAAGAAAAAATATTTGGGGTTCTGTACTTGCAGGAGAGAGGCTGTCCCATGTGAAAATTCTCAGTGAAGCCCTCCAAATACAGAAATCAGAATCAAACCTCACTTGTTTCTCCTGACTTTTGCCTTTCATATCTACTGTTGTACTTTAAGAATGAAAAAAATACAATGTCTTTTGCAGCTGGAGGTGACCCTGAATACTTAAGTTATTTAGCATTCTCGTTTATCTTTGCCATCACCCATACCTTATGTTTTTAACTCCCAGATGCATTTTTTCCTGAGGCAGGTTTTGCATGTTTTGAGCCAAGGTTCCCTGAAAAGCTGTTTATCTTTTCTTTTGGGCCCCTATGTCGTACCAGTGACAAGCACAGCCTGCTCTTCCACACTGTGGAAATGTCAGCTTTGCAAAGGCAGCTCTCTGAGATCTTCGCAGGCAAAGTGTTCCTAATGCTGCCACACTTCTTAAGAGAAACACTGCCAGTCAGTCACAGGGGAAACGATGATACAGAGCAATCTCATGGTAAGAACTCGTATCAGGAATGTTTGGCAGCTCTAGAAAGTGTGTGTGAAAGAGACACTGAGATCTTGAATGAAAAAAAAAAATTGAACTCTTGAGTTTGTGCAGTGTGATTTTGGCTGTACTTAACCTGTGTGTGATACCTCTGAGCTTATTGTTTGTCTTGGTGAACTGTAATGCTGTTGCCAAGAGTCTGAAGCTCATGTAAATACTTGCAGGCACAGGTACTAATATACACATATGCATATACACACTAATTAATGTGAGATGATTTTATGCGAGGAGACTGGAGTTAATTGTTGTATATATATATATATATATATGATTACAAGACTAAACTTCAGCATTTATGTGCATAAAGCCAGGCAGTGTGAACCCTGCAGGTAGACCAGAGAGATCACTGTGTTTCAGTCTGTAGGCCAAGAGTATGACTTACGAGAAAGGGACTGCAAGCCCACAGAGACAGATACACCTTCCAGACTTCTGTGGTTGGTTCATCATATCTGCTCTTGCTTGTCCTGCATGCTTTGTTAATGCAGAGAAATAATAAAGTACCCAAAAGGAGGTGGATAAATTGAATTATGAAGCAGTGATTCTCCTCAGCCCAGTCTGTTGTCTATTTTTCATGCTGTTTGCGTAGTAAATTGAGTTTTATTTATGTGCTCAAGAGCACTGAAGGAAAAGAGAGACAATAAAAATCATGGTAAATAATTTTGTTCTGTTACTTAATTGGGGTTCTCACCCTGTAGTAAGGCAAAAGACCATGTAGTCCAAGGAGCTGCTTTTCTCAGGACATTAAACTATGCTCCCAGCAGATAGCAGCAGAGATGAGAAATTTATTAATTAAAGGATTTGATTCTAGGAGGCAAGCTGATCACTGTGTAAGGGAGAGAGGCAAACAAGAAAATCCTCCCAGCCCCTTGGAAAACTCCTTCTTAAATCACACTAAGTGGTCTGCATGCTCTTGATCCAACACTCATCAGCTAGCCCTCAAGAAAAAGGACACTCTTGTATAGCACAGCAGTAGCTGTCCATCCAGTGCCTGTGGCTCTAGCTGCAGCTGTTTCGATGTCTTGGAGAAGGAAGAAGTATTCAGATAAGTGAAAGACAGTGTGCCTGATCAAGCATTCATCAGTGGAAAAATCTTTCCTGATTCCAGCCACAGAGCACCTAAGGCTGTGCAGTGAGATTTGATTTTACCCATGCTGCAATGCAGAATTGCAAGATGAGGACAGTAGAAGTAAACTTAGTACACTTCTGGGAGAGGATTCATAGAGGTCAGGGTCAGGAGGGTTCTCCTGGAGCCTTTAGGCCAACTTCCTTCTCTTCTTTCCCAGCTGTTTAGGGCACAAAATTTCTCACAGAAGCAGCATTAAAATATATATTTAAAGTGTCTGTGTCTGGGCAAGTCTGTCACCTCTCTAGTAACCAGTTTTAATACTTAATTTCCCTAGGAAGTTTGCCTTATTTCAAGGTTAAATTGCCTCACTTTAGTTTCCAGTCAATGGATCTTGCTATGCCATTATCAGAAGGATCAGAAAAGCTAACCTGATCTCTTTTGTATGAAAACAGTGTTTCACATTGTTCATGCCACCTCTGGGTTTACTCTTCAGTATCCTAAATAAGTCAAAAGTTTCTTAATCCTTACATAGTCAGGACGAATTTGTCAGTTCCTGAGACACTTCTGCAGTCTTCTTTTGCGCTTTCTTTAAGATGCTCAGTGCCACCTTAGTATGTATAGACCAGAAGTGCACACACCAGTCTAATAATGGTCTTTACAGTGCTGCACACACAAACCAAGGAATTGCTTCCATGGATCTTACCTTCTTTAGGGCTGAAGTTGCCCTTTCTCTAAGTTTGTTGTTCTCACAGGTTGTTGTCTAATAATTGTCTTTTAAAACCACCAACTTTTTTGCTTAATTACTGTTTCTGCAAAGTCTCGCATGATAGAGGAATAGTTGTATTTGTTTTTTCCATATGCACAATCTTCTTGGAGGGTTCACCGTAGACATGTTGAACAGTGACCCATTTATTTAGCTAAGGGCCAGCTCAAGGCTCTCTGCAGTCTGGACAAAATTACTGTCCCAAGAAGAAGGCTGTGCCGAACTTGGAAGTGAGGCTGGAAGAGCTGTGTTTCACTAAGCTTGGAACAGGGCTTGCTGGCAGCTGTCTTAGGTGAGGCTTTAACTGTTCAATCTATATTTCTTTCAGGTCAAATGTAGGGAATTAAAGTATAGTAAGGATAGAAATACAGAGCAACACATTGCAAGTCCATAAACATAATAACTGCACTTGCATGATGCTTGACTGTCTTCACGAATATATGTATAATATATTAAAAAACAGGTAAGATAGTGGGCAGGAGAGTTAGGATGAGAAGACATACCCAGTTGCAAACCAAAGATTTAAAGTTTCAGGAGATAGGAAAACTAATCACTGTTCAAATTGTCTTACCTAAACCTGTAAGAATCATTTATCCAGAGGGACCTTGACACGCTTGTGAGGTAGGCTGATGCCAGCCTGATAAAGTTTAACCATGAGAAGTGCAAGGTCCCTCACCTGGGTTGGAGCAATCCCAGGCACAGCTACGGGTTGGGCAGAGATGAGATTCAGAGCAGCCCTGAGGAGAAGGACTTGAGGGTGTTGGTTGATGAGAGAATGAATATGAGCCGGCAGTGTGCTCTTGCTGCCCGGAAAGCCAACCGTGTCCTGGGCTGCATCAAAAAGAGAGTGACCAGCAGGTCGAGGGAGGTGATCCTGCCCCTCCACTCTGCTCTCGTGAGACCTCATTTAGAGTATTGTGTGTAGTTCTGGTGTCCTCAACATAAAAAGGACATGGAACTGTTGGAACAAGTCCAGAGGAGGGCC
>JASSUY010049074.1:0-24738 GCA_032466535.1 Forpus xanthops
ACTGTAAGAGTGGTGAGGCACTGGAATGGGTTGCCCAGGGAAGTTGTGAATGCTCCATTGCTGGCGGTGTTCAAGGCTGGGTTTGAGAGAGTCTTGGGTGGCATAGTTTATTGTGAGGTGTCCCTGCCCATGGCAGGGGGGTTGGAACTAGATGATCTTAAAGTCCTTTCCAACCCTAACTGTTCTATGATTCTATGTCTTCAACATCTCAAAACTGCCATTGTCTTTTAGGAGCGCTAGTGACTTTATGTGTGTGTAACACTGAAAATGTTGCTGGGGAAAAAAAGCCTAGATAATCACAACCAGAGCCAAACCAACTGGAAACTTAGAATAAACCATTATGAATAAGGAAATTTCAACAGAACTTAAAAATGCCCAAGAACATGCTGTACCCTGCTCTGCTGCTGTCACCACCAAAACCACACCAGCCTAATGAATTTATTTGCAGCACACACTGTACGAATGACATACGAGGCTGGGTTATGTCTGCTTCTGATGCTGAAGTAGGAGGTGTTCAGATCCCTCAAATTTCTTATGCAAAGATGCAGAGTTTCTGGTCTTACAGTCCAAGAAGAGATAAGAAGGGGCACATTCTTCTATTGACCAAGTTTCACACATTAGAATCCTCCATGGAAAAGTTGATTGACTCCCTCCAGATGCAAAGAGGAGAGCAGTATCAAGAAGGTGGATGGAGGCATGCATAGGTAATTTGGTCATTAACATGAGTAAACTTGTTTGTTGCCCTTTATTCTCCCATTTATGCCCCTGAATCTTTGAGATATCAAGGAGCCGCCATCAGGAAAAGTTATTGTCACCCTGACTTTTCCCAGCCTCACTCCAGGATTCAGGTAGGTGAATCCGTGACCAGATGAATGCTTGCTTTCCCCTGTATCTGAGTGGCTGCTGCAAGAGGTTCATTGCTCTGCATCGCAAGCATGGCATCAGGTGTCTTCTATCTAGGGAGGGAGAGACAAACTGAAGACTGAGATCCTGAGCCCAAATGCCAAACAAGGGGTTTAGAGGAGCCAGGGAGAAAGTGTAGTCTTTGCTCAGTCCATTTCAGTTGTGTTTCAGTTTCCTTGGGATCCTGTCATCGCCAGTAAAATGGCAGTGGTGTGCTGATACTTAAATAGAGGAGGTGATTTTAAAGTTTAAAGCTATTCTGATCTCTGCTTGACTGGCTGTATAAAACAGGGCATTGGATTTTACCCAGGAACAGAAATTAATTATATATATATATTCTGTCCTTTCTCTTGTACTTAGTCACTATCTGATCTACCTTTTTATTGGCAGGTATTTCAATAAGTTGGAAAGAGTGCTTCAGTGAACGTAGGCCATCTACTTTAACCTTGAACTGCTGATTAAACCCCACTGCAGAATCCTTTTCTCTCAGGTACAATAAAGAGAAGAAAGGAGAGAAGTGGAGGAGAATTTACTTTTCCTTCCTGAATTACTTTTGCAATTGCCGTTTCCCACCTGTCCTGAATCATGGTAAAAGGTTTATAATTGAGTGTCACAAAACAGAAAAACACATCCCCACCCTTCTCCAGTGAGCTTAATCAACACATGTTCCTGGGTAACTTCAAGTGTTTCAGTGCTGATGTCTGTGTAAGTGGATGTCAAAACCAAAACAGCTGTATCATGGAAAAAAAATATGTTGTTTTGAAAGCACTCAAATATGACAGGGAGGGTAAAAGAAACAGGCTTTGTGGGTGATAGAACAACTCAAGTAAAACACATTTCCCTTGCAACAAATTCACTTTGGATAATGTAACCATTTTCAGATGACAGAAGATGTCAGTGAAATTTCCTCTGTAGCTCAAGCATGGAGATGTAAGCACAGAGTCATGGGCAGGTTTGGGTGAGGAAGGACCTCAGGAGGTTCTCTGCTCCAACTCCCAGGCCAAAGCAGGACCTGCTTCGGTATGAGATTGGTTTGCTCAGTGATGGTCAGCAGCTGGTGAATAAAGGATAGGTACTGTTTTATTGCAGGAGTTAGATATCTCTTGGGTTGTGAAAGAGCACCTGTTTTATGGGAAGGACATAGATGATTTTATTTACAAACTCTAGTCTTTAAGGAATGTGAAGCCACAGATGATTTCAGACTTCCAGAGCTGCAGAGGTTTTCAGATGCAGTTTCCCAGCACTTCTTTTAGTTTGCTAGCTGAGTGTTGTAGAAGCAATGATCCATGGAAATGCTGACTGATGTGCAGTGAACAGGGAGGGTATTAAAAAACAACCAGAAATATAAGTGTTTGGCCAAAGTGCCCATATTTATGTAATCCATAAAGTTATCAAGGCTGATGTATGTGCACTGTATTTAAACTTGTTGCCTCAAGTACACTAGCTGCTGCAGTGGGCCAGCCAAAAGCCAGAAAAGATGAGTAGGGCCAATTGCAGCTCTCCTGAAAGTGGCCCTGCTATGCCATATATTCCTATGGCCCATCTCAAATAACCAGTCTGGATGCTCCTACCTATTGAAAAGAAATGTGATATTGGTCTATATTACCTAGTGGAAACTTCTGTAGATCTCTGCCCCAGCCTCTAGTTGCTGTTCAAGGAGGAACACTGGTTTGCTGTATCTTCTCCCAGGTAGAGATGCTGTTACTGTAAAAGTATGCCAGGTTCTGGCTTTAGGTCAGCAGGTGGATGGACTTTATGCAGTTTGACACTTTGGCTCATGTCTGTGACCTGCAATCATGCTCTCTTTGGCTTACATGCTGCCTCCTAACCCGGCAGCTGGTGGGAGTGGCTTCTCCAAAGACAGGTGCTCACTGCACCCTCACGTAATGAAATCTGGTAGGTTTTGATAGAAATGTGGCCACAGATGGGATCATCTCTCCCTCATCTGATCCATTCCATCAGTAGGGAGCATGAGGTGTAGTTATTGGTTTGCTTGCTCTCAAGGCTTGTGTGGCTGTGCTGCAGCACCTCAGAGGGGAGCCCAAGTACACCTTGCTGCTGATGCAGAGAGAAGAAATGATTTCAAGACAGCAAGATATATATCCTAGAGCAGGACAATCTACAGTAAAGAGAGGCAGAGCTGATGATGAGAATGCTGCAGGCTGTGAATAAAACTGCTGTGCAATGGCATCTGAAGATGAAATAAGGACTAGATGTAGGGTATGTGTGAGAAGCACAAGGTATGATGCTAAGGCATGAAACAAATATTGGAGAGGATTATAGTTGTGTGCTGAAGTGGATAGAGAGACCCACAAAGGGAAGGAAGGGCAAACATAAAATGGGCTGTGAGGAATGAACCTCAGTTGTGAACTAGGTGACAGCAGAGCAAACAGTGTATGTGAGCATCAGATAAACAATCTTTCCAGAGGGATGAGCATCAGATAAACACTTGAGGGACAGAGCAGATGCCCTCAGTCCTATGCAAAGAGGGAATTGATCATGCTGGAACTGGAAACAAGATGCAAGACATCAACACAAGTTCTCTGAGAGAGGCAGCCTAAAGGATGCACAGACATCCTTTCAGACAGAATGAAGTAATGGAACATGCTTCTAAGGGGTGGCAGTGGGGAAGGCAGACCATGGGCATGATGCATATTGTAAAGATGGACATTGTGTGGAGCAGCTGTCCAACATGTCCAGATCAGGAACTGAGCTGTGTGTATAGGAACTAAAGGAGATGCTGCAGGCGGCAATATTTGCATCTCATCTATTTGAAAATAGAGCTGCAGCAGGTGGAAACCTCTGGTTACCTCCAGTAGCTTGCATCAGCATCACATTTGTTAAGATGCCTAGAGGGGAATTTGAGTGATGTGGAGTACCACTGGTGCACAAGCAGCACTAGTCTGGCAGAGGCTGTGCAACCCTTCAAGATGCTCACAGTGCTCCTGCCAACTGACAGGCAGCAAATGGGCCAGAGGGAACCACAGGAGTGTTCAGCCTTGCGTCTGCTGAGAGCCACCTTGCTCTAAGCCAGGGCTTCACATGCACTTGCACACACATGCTTTCTTGTTAACTGATTAATCCAATACTTGGTGTAGAAACCTGAGTCACAATGCCCTGTTAGTTTATAACTGCAGGCAGGCAAAGGAGGCTGGTGAATGCCATTGCCAAATCGGGTCCACCAGGGACGTAAAAGGAGAAACAGCTGGGGGACTCCCCTCCATACATCCCCACTCTGCTGCCAGTTTGGGGAAATACAGTATTCCTTGGAGATTGGCCCAGTTGGTGGAGTGTCAGAGGAAAATGAGCCAATGAAAGGCGGCAGAAATGCTTTATGGTGCTGAAAATGCAGCATGAAAGCTGGTTTGCTGTGTTAGTGCCTTTGGGGATGCAGGGAGGGGGTGTGGAGGCCACCATACTTGGTCCGGCCATGTGTCCCTATGCAGGTGCCATTCTCCAAAGCAGTGTGAGGTGCCCACCCCAGCTCCCCCATCCAGCAAACTCCCAGCCAAAGCAAAGGGTCTGAGGATGCACTGTCCCCTCTCGCCAGAAAAGTAACAAAAGCATTGCATTTAGCTGGGTTGCAGGAGGAAGGTGGGGGGATAAGCTGATGGATAGCTGGGGAATAGAAGCTGGAGAGGGGGTTTCTGCTCATGTACATTACCTGGTGAATGGGAGGGTGCAGCTCCTGCTCCACGGCTTTTCAAACTTGTCTACATCCTCAGCTGGGGACCCTTCCTTGCAAGCAGTGGGGAAAGAGAGGGCAGGAATCAATCTGTGACCCAGGCCAAAAATATCACCTGCCCTGTAGCTACTAAAGTTGTTCTCTGCTCCTACAGGCTGGGGGAATAGGGGTGCTGGAGTTGCCAGGGACACTGGAGGGCACGCTCTGCATCACCAGGGAGCCCTGCCAAGGAAGGGCATGGGGAGCTGAAGCCTGAGAGGGTTAGTGAAATGGAAACCATGAGCCAGAGGATTGTGCAAGGCACTGCAATCCTCTGCCGGCAGAGTCATGCAACTGTGGAGGGTGCTCAGGCAGCAAAACCCCTTGGGGCACTCAGATTGTTGGTGGGGTCCAGCCATCTAGGGTTTGCTGTCTGTAAGATGTCCGTCCTTAATTACTGCTTTCATATCATGCTTTGAGCATGGCTTGAGTCAGACAAGCTCTCTTGTTTCATACCTGCTCTCCTGCTTCCTGTTCCAGGTCTCCTCAAGCCCTGATGCATGGCAGAACCCTGGTAGTCTTAGTGAGAGGTTGGAGTGTGCCACACACAAACACACACGATGTGCACTATGTGCTTCTGAATTCTTACATGCCTGTGACCATTCATGTCAGACAGCAGAATGTCCCCAAGACCATCACAGGCTCTAACCCATTCACATGCAGTGGGGCAGCAGTGAAGAACCCCTGCCCAGCCAGGAGAGCAGAGGTTGCTGCTCTGTGTTGGGATTACAAAAGCCAGGGTGCCACAACCGGGTTTTAAGTAGTGAACTTGCGCCATGGAGTTGCAGCAGACCCACAATGTGTTTCTGAGGTGCCTTTGCCTCAGATACCCCTCTTTATGTTCTGCCTGCCTGCTGGGGTTGTAAATATAGAAACACAAGCCATGGAGTTGGGTTTTCTTTTTCCTCCAAACATGTCCCTCCCATCTTAGCCTCATCTGTGCAATTCCTCCAGCTGCTCCTATACATGGTATGACCTTTTTATCCCCTTCCCTCACTTCACCCTCCAACCCCCGCCCTGTCCCTGCTCCCTTCCCAGCACAGGGAGCCTGGGGCCAATTGGCTCCTCCATACGATCAAATGTCACTATAAGTTGAGAGCTGCCCACCTTGGGAGGCTCGAAGATCCCAGCCTGCCTGTCCCCTTCAGCAGGGAGCTCGGTGCTTCTCTCTGTTCCTCCCAGGTAAGGAGGAGCCACAGCAAGGGATGCTGCTGCTGGGGTAAAGCTGGAAAGGGGTTGGGCCTTGCTTTGAATGGAGAAGCATCAGGGAAGGGTTGGGGTCCACAGGATCTGGGATCTGCCACAGGATCATAAGGAAAAGGCACTTTTCCTTCCTGGCTTTGGTTAGGCATTGCATGATGCTCATGTCAGCTTCAGACACTCAGGTGCTTTGAAGTCTCAAGGATCAGTGGCAGGAGAAAAGACTCTTAAAAAACAAAAGTGTGGGGCTGGGAATGACATCTCATGTGGCACTCGGTAAAACTCCCTTCATTAGGGAGAGCGAAGTGCTGACCTTCCCTCCCTGTCACTCAGAGAAAGGGATGGCTGAGGTGGAAGGGAGGCAGGACAGGATTGTTGGGGAGCTTCTGACAGGTGAGGAGGGCTGTGGGGTGTGGGGCCAGAGGGAGACCTGAGAAACACAAAAGTGGTCGTGGAAAACTGCCCCATCCCATGGAAAAGAAGAAGACTGTGAGAACCTCCTTGTGCTCATGGAGGGGCAGGAGAATGGGGTTAATTCAGGGTGGTGATGGGATTCTTCCTGTATGCATGTCTTCAAACCTCTGCACTCCCCCCTCCTTGGGGGGATATCTCAGCCTTGTTCCTAGCAAGCCCCATGCAGGGATCAGCCAAATTGTAATCCACCAAAGTCAAGGATAAAGGGCACGTTTTGGGGCAGGGAATGGGAGTTTTGCTATGTGTCAGCGGAGCTTGCAGCAGCACTTCAGTTCTGCTACCCTATTTCAGCAGCAGTACTGCAGTGGGTGCTTCACTTTCCAGCCCATGGGAAGAGAAACACTTCCTGCTGGAAAGTGCTCTGCAGTTCAGAAACAAAGGGTGGAGGTAGAGGGATAGAAGAAATATAGGTTCTAAAAGGTATGTGTTTATACTTTGCATATAGGATTGTATTTATTTAATATATATATAGAACGTATATTTTTTAATGTATATGCATGTATGTAAAAAAGTGAGTTTGCAGAGGCTCCTGCTGGGAAAGCATGGACATGGGTGCATAGTGGACCATACTCCTAGTCCTTGCCTGATAGCTGTCCCTGCCAGGTCCCATTGACCATGCATGGCCGCTTTTGTCCTCCCCCTTTTCCATATGCCTCTTGCTACCTTGCCTCCCTTGTATGGCCTGGCTTGGGAATGGATGATTGATGGGCAGGTTATTTCCAGGGATGGCCTGGAGGTGCAAAGCAGCCCATTCCCCCTCCCTGGCACATTCTCAGCTGCTAAGAGGCTTCTTGGGATGTGCTGTCTCTGCTCTTGCAGCCAAGGACAGGAGCATTTGGAGCCAAAAGGAACATGGCATTCCTGCCTACCTGGGACTGATGAAGATTAGGGTATTTGACCTTCCAGACGTGACCTGCTTAGTTCGAACCAAATGCAGGAAATAACTTTTGATTTCACCTTTGAAGGATTGGAGCAGGCAGGAAGTTTTTGGTCTGGTGAAACTTTCCCATGTGTTTTGATTTCCCTCCAAATGGTTGGCAGTATAAACTAATTGGTTCTATTACATCCTTAAGCCTCAGCCAAGACCAGATCCCATTTTTCTGCCACTGTACAAACAAAGCCCAGTTATTGCTTTAAGGTGCTAACAGCCTTAATCTGAGGCTGCATTTGCTGTGTGTAAAGTAATTTCCACAGAAGGGTAATCCCGAGCCAGCTGGATACTTTCTGTTGCCTTCAGTGAACTTAATCCTAACTGCAAAAAACACCACTCTGAGCAGATTGCTTGCTTTATTGCCTTGTTGCCATAAATACGGCTTGGTTTTGTTGGCTGCTTTGGTGACAGTTAGCTATGTGGACAGTGCTGGGCATCCAACAGCCTTTCTCTTCTCGGGTGGCTGTTGCTATGATGGTCTGTGTTTTGCCCTTGGCTTTGAGGAACCAGATGGCTTTTGAATGCTGCAAAGTGCACAGACACCTTGTTCTCCTTAATGTGAGACCTTTTTGGCTTTCCAGCCAGGGCAGTGGCAGTCAGCTAAAGCCTTAAATGCCAGCTCCTCCCAATGGAGTGACTGAACTTGGCTGAATGTTTGCCCCTTGCAAGGCTGAAATGTCCATGTCCCCTTGATTTCCCCCCCCCCCCCCTTACCCTAGCCTGTGGGGTTTCTGTCTAGCTCGTCTCTGCACAAAGTCTGCCAATGCACTTGTTATTAACTCATGTTATCCAGGGCCCAGAAACCCCCTCAGGGTTGGGGTCTTATGGTGTCAGGGATGCTGGCATTCTTGCTTGGCTTTTATAGCGTGCAGACAGATGCCATGCAAAATCCCATTCGCATTTTGCAGTGCTTGGATTTACAAATATGGAAGGGTGTAGGGGAATAGCCAATGTGACAACCATCAGCAAGATCTCCTTAGAGCTAAATTGGAGACTAGATGAGCTCATTCCACCAACTGTTAATGGAAAGCCTGATTGCAAAGACTCCTGTTGACTTCAATTGCCTTGGAAAGAACAGCACACACTGCGTTACGTGCCTACCCTGCACCAAACAGACATTGAACAGACATTTGTTCTCCCTATGCATATGCAGGGATCTTGAGCTGATTTCTTCTCCACCATTGAGCAATATTACTTCTCACTGGAGTGTGAGGGAAGAAGAGTTTAGCCCAACCCTCTTTAAAAGTCCTCTTTTTGTCCTCCACCTTGGCAAGAAAGAAATCTGAATTTACAAATTAAAGGCAGAATCCATGGGAGGATTGGCCATTGCTCTGAGTCTTTACAGATCACGCATTTTGGACAAAGCCAACAGCTGGGCACCTGGAAGGTTCCCTCTCCATGATTTTTCCAGGAGAAGCTCTGCTATCCCACTGCATAAACCAACATAATATGTTACTATATGTATTAGTAATAGATTGAATAATTTTTGGAGGCTGAAATGAGATTGTAGACCTACTAGCTGCTCTGCAAATAGACAGTGGAAGTCTTTATCCTGAAGACTGGATGATCTACATATAGAAACACAAGGGATAGAGATCAGAGGTGGTGTAGCATTCAAATAAGTAACAGAAGAAGCAGCGGCAATCAATGCTGCACGAACTGATGCAGCAGAAAAGCCTTCTGCAGAGCTGAAGTTCCTCCCAAACACAAAATTCCTGTCAGATTCCTCTTGCCTCTTGGGTTTAGAGTACCCAGAGTAGTCCTGTTACACTGGCTGTTACACTTGAGGAGTGGGCAATCATGGCTACCAAGTTAAAAGCAGCCTGGGACCAAGAGATCACTGAACCCAAATCTCATGTGTACTGCTGTACATCATCCCCTCATCAAGCTATTCAGGCTGGGTCATAGCACAGTCATTGCTGGCACTACTTCAGGGCAATGCTGAATTTCAGACAGAAGAGAAATGAGGAACTAGAAGAAAAAAAAAAGTGAGCTGTTTATCACTGCTTAGAATATGGGGGTTTTAAATCCTGTTGGTGTTAATATATGGTGCCCAGGGTCATTGCTGGGGAAGGGAGAGAATCCCTTATAGGGCAGGGTTGGAGCCTGAAGGATTACTGCCTTCCTCTGAAATAGAAAGCTGCCAAGCTGCAGTTGTTCCTTTTGAACTTAAGTCAGTCCACCTGCTCCTTCAGGACATCTCTCATATATCAGCTGAGTAATCAAGTCATGAAAGTCACAGTTTGGGTTTCCCAGTGAGGAGGAGCCTGGCTTTCCAATTTAAGACCTGCTGTGGATTTGGAGGAAGTTTTGAGGGGCTCTTCCCCACCTCCTCCCTTAGCCTCAGGGCAGCTGATGTGTTTGGGAGAACTACAGTGTTGTACCACTGCCATCACAATACACATCAGTATCACAGTCTGCACTGAACCCAGCGCAGACTGTGATATTACCATGATGTTCTGCATAGAATTGCTGCTTCTTCTGACTCCAGTTGGGGTTCCTTCCACGCTGCAGCTCTCTGCAGGTGGTGGTCTGAATGCAGCCCTGACTCAGGCTGCACAGCAACGTGAGCCACAACAGCGCCATGGATCAGTTCACTTCTGCCCCACAGTGCAAGGATTGGTTGCAATAGAGGCAGCTGGTTATACCAGTGTGAATTGCCTACCCAGGCATTTGTCCAGTTTTCATCTGAAGCTAATTAATAGCTAATTGTTCATTCATTCATCAGCTAAATAAACCAAACACAATTCTGAGTGCTGGCAAATAAGTAGTTAGCTGGGTATATTGGTGGTTTCAGTTATTTTCTTTCTGGCTCTGACAAATGTTTTGGAGCTTGCACCTTCCCACTTGTGGAAGAGTAAAAGAAGGAAAAACCTGTCTGCTCTTGCTGGAGTGATGGAAATGCCAGATGGGTGCAAGAGGACACCCTGGTCTGTGCCCATCTCCTGAGCTCTGGATGTTTTGTAACAAAGCCAGGACCCTGGGCCTGCCTGTGGGGAGCAGTTGGGCTGACAAGGCATGTCTTTCCTCTTCTCTGACCTGGCTGGCAAAGGTCTCTGCTAATCCCAAAATGGCAGTGTTGGTGAGGGATTGGCTGCTATGTGGGAAAGCAGGTGCCTGGGTTTTTTGCCCTCAAATGTCAACCCATCTGCTCCTGCCTTAGCATTTTTTTAGGAGACGTTCTCACTAATGACACTTCCTTTCTCTTTATCTTTTGTCTAGAAACTCATTGCCAACATGTCTGATACCGAGGAAGTGTAAGTAGAGAAAAAGCTGCCTGCATGTCTGTTCAGCTTGGCTCCACACAGCAGTGAGGGCATCCCTGCAGGGAGGAGAGGCTGGGTACCACTCTGTGCACATCCCAAAGACCCCTGAGGAAGTGGGGAAAGGGTGTTTTGGCTTTGAGTGTCAAAGGGTCCATCAAGTTCACCTATTACTCTCCCTGTCTAACACAGGACATCCTCCAAATACTTTTACACAGCTCAGCCTGTGGCCCTACCTGGAGAGGGGAAATAAAACACAGTGTGGTGGAGGAGCCACTTTCTGCCCTGGTTTAACAAATCTAGAGTAATACAACCAAATCCAATGGGGTCATTAGACATTTATGCATCAGTAGGTACAACAGGGAGATTTAGGGCAATCATGGAATCAGGGGCATCATGGACAGACTTGCAGTGGTCACTAAGCCTCCTCCTCTCAACTCAGCTCAACCTGTATCATTTTGTCCAGCCCGCTCTCAAAAACAAATTCCAAAGATGAGATTTGGCACCTTTTTCAGGCAATGAATTTTTTAGGCAAAAACACATCCTTCATTTAGTGTCTGGCCCCAGGGCTGCTCTGGGGTTTGAATTTCTTGCAAGGTGATGGTAAAACAGGAGAAGCTGGCAAGTGGGGGCAAGGAATGGGAACAGACCACAAGACTGCCTTTGGAACAGCCACAGGATGAACACTAAGCAGCATCTGGCTTATGCCAAATTTTTATTAGAAAGCCTCAGGGTTCATGAAGCATTGTAGCACATCTGGATCGGTGTGGGCCATCAGCTGCAGGCTGGCTTGCCTGGCACAGTGGGGCTGAGGTCCAGCTTCATCAGCTCCTGCACAGTGCTCAAATGTGGGTATCATGCTGTAGATCTGTGGTGGTAAGGACTGGGGAGGGACTATTCATTAGGGACTGTAGTGATAAGACAAGGGGTAACGGGTTCAAACTTAAACAAGGGAAGTTTAGATTGGATATGAGGAAGAAATTCTGTACTGTAAGGTTGGTGAGGCACTGGAATGGGTTGCCCAGGGAAGTTGTGAATGCTCCATTGCTGGCAGTGTTCAAGGCTGGGTTGGACACAGCCTTGGATGGCATGGTTTAGTGCGAGGTGCCCCTGCCCATTGTAGGGGGTTGGAACTTGATGATCTTAAGGTCCTTTCCAACCCTAACTATTCTGTGATTCTATGATTCTAAGATTGTTCCTGGATGTAGAACCATACACACCTTCAGAATTGGGAGCACTATTTAAAATAAAACCCAAACCCAGTTACTTTACCTCTTTTAAAACCAAATGGCTCCTGGGAGAGAAGAGGGAGAATGGGGGAAAGAAGAAACAAACTTCAAACAGTAGTGCATTGGGTTGCTTTATTATATATATGGTTTAAAGCTTGGCAACAATATGGAGTGGAAGAAATATTCACCTAGTTTCAACAACCTTTTTTTCCCTTTCTCACAGGGAGCAAGGAGAGGGTAAGTCTTAATTCCATCCCTAATTGCTTCCATGCAAGCATTCAGCATTCGCTGGCCATGTCCATCTTCTCCTGTTCGCCCACTGTTGAGATTTTAACAAAAAGTCTCGCTACAGTCAGGCAAATCGGAGCGTTCTTTTCTCTGTGTGTGTCTGTCTGACTATCACCAGCTTCTGGTGATTTCACACCACTTGTAGCACAGGAAGACTTGGCTGTCTTTGTGCTTCAGGCAGCCTTTGGGGTTTCAGCCCCGCATTGATGCTCTGTTTGCAGGGTACGCTGCTACTTTTTGTAGAGGCACTGCCATCTGCTGGCAATTCGTTTTGAGGCTTTTGTACACATAGTATTTTCTGTTTTAAAACGTACACACACACCCCACACCCCCCCCAATATATACAAGCAATATGCATAACATACATGGGGCTTTTTTCGCTGGTTTTTGTTTTACTTTGAGGCCTTCTATGACACCTTTTTCCTTCTAAGGTGTGTGTACACTTGAGTTCCTGTTGCCCATGAAAAAAATTCAATATGATACAGCCTTCCTCTGCTTTTTATACCTCCTCTTTTCCTCAAAGTCATTTTACTTGCTATTTTACTTGGTGACTTGCAAGTGGCCTCTTAAAGACCTTCTTGCCCAGCACTGATGTGAGGGCAAAGGGCTCTGCCATGGGTAATGTCTTACCAAAGTGTCAAGGCTGATGGTTGATTTATCTGCTCTTTTTTCCCTCCCCTATTTCAATGCAGAGGAGTACGAAGAAGAAGGTAACAAAAAAAAACCTTGGAACGTAATTTATCTTTTTTTGATTCTTGGTCCTGCTTTTTCCTTGTCTGTATTTCACCCTTCTCTTTGGTGCTTGCTGTTGAAGGTGACCTGAAAGACTTGATCAGCGAATCAGTCAGAAACCATAAAACCAGCTAGGTTTGGGCTATGATGTGCAGAGCTTTCACATTATGGCAGATTTCTGTGAGCCATAGAGATGATTGTAAACCTGAGAGCTAACCTGCCTGTGAACTTTTAGACCAGGAATTAGCACAGAGCCCACACATTGTATCATCATTGAAACACTGCCATTCTCACTTTGGCAAATGGCCACAGATTGAGTTTAGATATTGAAACTGAAAAGAAGAGCAGGTTGCCCATCTCCTGAGGAGCACCTGACAGGGTGCTGCTATGGATGGAAGAGGTGAGGCAGAGAACTGACTGACAAAGATGAAGTTTTTTAATGTGCCTTTGGCTGGCAAAAAGTGATTTGACAAGCTGCGAGAGCTGATCTGGAAAGATGGAGCATGAAAAGCCTTTCTCACCTGAGTTGTTTCACCTTTTGCAGACAGGGGGGAGAGGAAGATATGCAGATGTCTAGCTGTCTTTGCTGGGCACTTTTGACACACTGGCTCAGTTCAGGCGAGTGTAGCTGCCAGTTATCACCCTGCATTTTCCCAAGGTGTATGGGACCAAGGGACAAACTCTGGGGCTTTTTCCCAGGACCTGCCCTTAGTGTCCAAGACATCTGCTAAGGGGTCAAGAGCAAGACCTTTTACCAGGAGGTAAAAGATTTGCATGTGGAGGTGTGAGACCAGTTCTGAGACAGACATGCCCCTGTGTAGAAATGGCCCTGTAGGGGATTTTAAACACAGCTGCCTTTTTTTTTTTTGCCATGGATTCTCCCTAGACTGCTACAATTGGCCAATGTCCATCAGTGGCAGGAACAGAGGTGTGACTGTGGCCATGCCCTAAGGTACATCATCCTTATGTCTCTAATTCCCCATCATTTGTTCTAAGGGGATCAAGGGCTCAAAAAAACCTGAAAGAAACCAGAGTTGCTAAATGGGCTGTAGAGCTGCCTTTGGTCATCATCATATGTCTAGGTCTGCCTGGAGAGGCAGAGCCAGGGACATGAAGGTGCTATTCATGCTCCATCCTTCATGCCTTGTCAAATGTCCAAAGAGTAAGCAAAGGGTGATGTTCATACAGACAAGCCTTCTTTAAAGGAGAAGCATTTATTGCCTTTCTCCTTTCTTTCCTAACTATCTACTTTGGGTTTCAAGAACTTAATGATTAATGCGAAATTAATAGGCAGGTGACTTCCTGTTTCTTTAATCTGCATGACTGTCTCCTCTGAGGTTATCTTCTTGCTCCCTACTCATGTGTGACCTTTGCATTCTCTTCCAAAGTCATCCACTTCCTTTCCATATAACTTTTTTTCCATCATTTTCTACTCACTTTTTTCTCCAGGCCTCGGCTCACCCCAATACCAGTTTCTAACAGTTTTCTATTTTCATTTTCTTGCTTGCTGTTGCTTCTTGTACCATGACACTTGCCACCTGAAGCTCAGGAAGAAGGTATGTGGCATGGCTTCCCTTTCTTTCTCTCTCAGTGTGGAGGAAGAATGTGTGTGAGGAAATACAGATCACACCCAGTGGCCAGGACTTGGTCCCAAGCCACAGACATCAATGCAATGATGGACATTGATGTCATTTATTGAGCTGGAAGGATCTTTGTCCTGGTTTCTGTTGTTTTTTTTTTCTTTAAAAAAGCAACCCAAAACAGATATACATATATATAAGAAATAAAATACACATGTATATAAAAACAATGTATATAATACACATATATATATTATAGTTAATCTATGTGTATTTGTGTATATGGAAACAAATATATGTATTTATTTTGGTCTACCGTTTTACTGAACTGCTTGACAATTTTGTCTCAACAGTGTCAAGGCTCCTTCTTTCTTTCTGAAAGCTTACTTTTTTAAAAGCAAGGGGGACGCCCTGCAAAGTTTATATCCATCTGTTGAAAATCACCAGTTAGTTTCTCTGAAATGCCAAAAATTGATAAATGTTGGTGAAAAGTTTTTGCCATCTGAGTAAAAAAAAAAAAGTAAACTAGAAGAAAAAAAGAAATTTTATTTTTGGTTAAAAATTCACCAAAAGTCAGTTTTTGGAAATTTTAACCAGCTCTAATAAAGAATAAAATAGTGAATGCCTTTTTTAATGTGGTTTGCATTTGTGGTCATGTTTCCACATTTCAGCGACATTTATAAGCCCATCACATGCCTGTAAAAATATTATTTTTCATTCTCTCTCACCCTGTAATCCCATCATTGTGTATTCTTAACCATAATGGCCTGGGAGCCTCGCAAACCTCAAGAATGTTCCAATAAGCTATTTCTTGTTTTAATTTTCTTCTCCCATTCCATTTGCTGTGTGACTTTTCCTATCCGCAGAAGAGGTTCAAGAAGAAGGTATGTGAAATGCCTCTCAGCCACCGTCTTTCCTGCAGCAGGGCTTGGTGCCGATGTACGCCTTGGTTTTGCAAGGTGGTAGAAGAAAGGGAGACAAAGATGCTGTGACAGATGACCTGCAGACAGAGGGCTTTTGCCTCTCACATAAGTTTCAGTGAGGGTGCCCCATATCCTTAAGGAGCATATCTGTGTGGACACCTCTGCTCTGGTTTTGGGGAGGGAACAGCAGAGGAAATGCAGATACCATCCCTTCATCCAAGCCACAGCAGACTCTGAGGCTGATTTGTAGCCCTGGGTGTTGGTAACACCTGTGGTGGAATAATTGAGGTCTGCCTAGGAAGGTTTCTATCAGGTATCAACTGGTTTCTCCTATGTAGCTTGGCAGATCATGATCAGATGGATTTTGAAATCAAAATCCATCTGTGGTAAGGTATGTGTGTAGCCATATGTCACACAGTACATATTCTATAATATGTAATATTATATATAGTACATTGTATATATTATAAGTTTATAGACTATAATATATCATTCTATATATAATGTTATTTATAACATAAATAACAATCCTGTAGAATGCAGATCTTATTAATTGTATCTATATGGATGCTGGCAAGCAGCCCCAGCTGGCTCCCTACACTGCACAATGCATTTGCAAGGTGTGACAGAAGGCAGAAGAAGGGCTAGAACAAAAATCCACCCTTTGCATTTGAGAGGTTCAAGACGTCGTGCTCCAGCTATGAGGAGCCAAAGGGTGTGTTGGTTCTGCATTTGCAAAGCTTTGAGCTATGGTCATATTTGAAAAAGGGGTAAATCTGTTTATTATGTCATGGGAGACCCACCCTGAGCAGTTTGCAGGGTTTTTTCCACCATCCAGATCATGAAGGTTTTACATTTCTTTACCTGTGCAAGCTTTGCTTGCCTGTCTCCATTTCATCTCCTCCTCTGTTCCTCTATTCCATACCCCATGTGGTTTATTTTTAGACACCCTGTTGCATTCACACATTCTTTAATCTAACTGTTCCTGTTTTCTATCTCATTGCTCTTGCTCCCTGTCATGTCCCACCTTATGAAGCTCAAGAAGCAGGTATGTGCCATCAGCTTCTGAATTGCTCCCTGCCATCTCCTTGGTGGTGGTGGGGATTCTAGGGTGGTACAAGAGAAGCAGCACTTTGCTACTCTGCCTTATTCCTCCTGTTGTCTTTTCTTTCCACCTCTCCTCTGTGACTAGCTCTGCCACAGGCTAACAACCAGGAATGGTCTCATTCAGTGCAAGGTCTGACAGACGTCAGCTAGGTGGTAATGCAGCCTTCTCTATCCCTCCTGCCCTGTGCAGAGCCTGTAATAAAGCCTATCCTGGCAATGGCAGGAAGTTGTTCCTCTAAAACTACAATTAGAGAGAAATTTCAGCACGTGATACTTGAGCTTATTGTGAGATTTTTCTTCTCCAATACGCTTTCGCCTCTTCCCTTCACGTGCTGAAGTTGTTTCCCAACCTCATATGCTTCAAGTTCCCTCCCCTCCTGGCCATTAGTGCATCATTTACTGGGATAGAACTTGTCCCTCTGGCTTAACGGGGTTTTCAGCCTGTGTAATATCAGTTAATGTAATAATGTATTTCTCCTAATGTTCTTTTGCATCCTGCCTTGTGGCTCTTCTCACCTAAAGAAGCTCATGAGGAAGGTATGTGACATGACTCCTGAATTCACATCTTTCAGAGTAAGCTCTGGTTTAGCCAATAAGCCATAAGATGGTAAAAGGAAACAGGGGATAAAGATAGACATATTAATATAGATTAAAACTTATTTTGTTTTTGTACTCCTTTCCTTCATATTCTGTTTAACACTGAATGTACTGGCTGGCAATGCTATGTGGTAATTGTTGCATGAAAAATAGAGCAGTATGGAAACTGCTGCAAAATGTAAACCTCTTAAAAGATTAAAGGTGGAAAAGCCTTCACTCTCAGAGTGGTAGGGCCACACTAGGTGGCTTATTTTGGACCATTTGGTGTGGGTCAGGTCTCTGGATGATGTACAGATTTGCCCACGATTGGTCTGCTGCTACAGCAGCTGCTGACTGCAGCTGCGGTGAGGGTTTGTACTCCATTGCTGGGCTGATGCTCTTACAATAGCCCTTCCACATGCCCCTTTTTTTCAGCTTTAACTCTGTTTTACAAAACAACTGATGATAATTTTGATGCTTTAGCTTTGCAAATGATTGAAGACAGTTTTCTTCTTCGTGCAATGGAGCTTCTAGACTACCGTTTCACTGTGGTTGAATATACATGGCTGTGTGCAGCCATATGCCACTAAAAACCTGATGGCTTTAGGTTGTATATCCACTTGGGCAAGCATCAGGGTTGTGAAACAGCATGCTGCTCTGGGCTTTATGCAGGATTGCGGGATGTGCATATAAGACAAATGTAACCTGATATGGCCACTTAAATCAGCTTTATGTTTTTGATTTCTCAGACCACTTGCATCCTTATTCTAGTAGTGCTTTTCATATCCATATTCATCTTATTTCCTTGCAATATATTATTAGGCTTTTCCTCCCCCTCCATTTTATATGAGTGAAAAATCGTTCTGACATTTCTAACACTCTTGTCTTCCTTTGCATCTTGCTCTGTGACTCTTCCCACCCACTAAAGCTCATGAGGAAGATATGTGCCATGACTTGCAAATTCCTCTGTTTCAGTCTGGAGGTGGTTGAAGAGGAGAGGATGCAAAAATATCCTCTGCACGCTTGCTGACAGCTGCTTCGCACTTGTAGGATAAAAGGCATGATGAGTAATAAGTATTAACCACTGCTCTGGAAACAATGCCCGAGGCACAAGCTGGGCATTGTGTATATATTCCCCAGCACTCCAATATCTCTAACCAGGCTACCAGTACAGACACCAGTTGGCATGGGGTTAGGGTTCCTGAAACCAATTCCTCTCCACCATGCACCAGGGCTAGAGGTGGGACAGACATGCCTTGTGGCAAGGCTACATCCCTTGGTTGTGCGCACCTCTTCCTCCTGTCCTGTCCCCCCCACTGCGCAGAGACAAAACCTGCTTTTGCAGCAATGTATGCTGATGTGGAGACAAATCTGAAATCACGAGCGACAAGTGACACCAAGGCACACCTAGTTTTTCTGTTGGGCTAAGAATTAGATACAGTGTAATAGTTTCAGTTGTAGCATATTTGCAGAAAATACCAATTTAGAATAAAAATGTAATTGCATGCCTTTGCCATAAATATTGGTATTTTTCTCTGTTAATGTGCATTATACAAAACCAGGGGTAGCAGGGTTGCATTGTTGCTTGATTTTATAATGTAATTTGAAGTCCAGATCTGGTATGACAGTCTGTGTGATCAGCAAAATAATAATTCGTATGTATGAAAGCATCAGCCTGCCAGCCCAAATCCATTTACCATGCCCAAACCCTTTAATTTTCAATTGTACTTCAGCCTCCCCTCTCTGCATGTCCAGCTAGGCTTTCATCAGAGACTTTATCCTGTAGGTCAGAGAGCAATAACATGCTTGTACTTACCTTCCCACATTGGTGAACGATGCTACACACCAGTGGTGAAATCCTGGGCACTAAGGAAATCAATGCAAGCTCCTCTGAGCCCATTGATTTCTGCAGAGGCTGGGATTTGTATGCACATGAATAAGAAGAGGTTGTCTATACACATTTTGCACATTCAAACCTATGGGTAATGGACTTGATTTAAATGCAAGTAAATATTTATGTCAAACAAAGACTACCAATGGTACTTGATTTATAACATTATGAATATATGCTAATCATCTGTATCTTTTATCTCCCAACATCCCCTTGTCCTTCCTCTCCATGAGTTTCTAATTGATATTCCTATTTGCCCTCAAATTCTCTTTTAATTTTATTAATGTTTTTCTATCCCTTTAACCCTTCACCCTGGCTAAAAAAAGTGTAAGGTTTTTTTTAATCATCCTTTGTTTCTTGCTCTAATTCTCTTATCTTTCTTTGCATTTTGTTCCCTGCTACTTCCCTCTTAAAGAAGTCCATGAACCAGGTATGTGACTTCTGAATTCCTCTGCATCAATCTGAAGGGTTATTGTGTGCTGGCAATTCATTTATGCTTGGCAATTTCATAATTGGGTCATGTTCTGAATTGGGACAAAACAAAACCTTTCCAAACAAACAACAGCAGCAACAAAAAAAGGAGGAATGTCATGTTTGGCAGCTATTCAAAACAACTATTCTTTTTTAATTTTGTCAAAGCAAAGCATTTTGTTCCAAATTCCCCCCTCCCCTTTCCTTTATGGAAGATTTCCAAATTCTGAAATGAAAATTCTATCTTAGATGCTTCTGAAGCACTACTTTATGGATAATGTGGGTATATATAGTGTAATGCAAGAATAAATCTAGAATAAGAGATTGTCACCAGGCAAAAAATTAAAAGGTTTTGCTCTAGAGATGTTAATAGCTGCGAAACGTTTTATGGTTATGAAACTGTTTCTGGTTTTTAACCAAAATCAGGCAGTGAGTTTTAAACTATTGAAATTTAATTGAAACTATGATTTCTATTGGAAAATTATACCAGTAACTCTAATGTTATACTCAGGAATTCAAAGATGGTGGAAGAAAACAGACAAAAATCAAATATTGATAAACCTTAACTTAGAGCTTCCTTACACCTTCCACCAGTAATAATTTCCTCTGCTATGTGATGTGTAATAATGAGGATAAGAGCTAACTGTTGCACGAAAACTGTAATAACATCTTTGTAAACACATATCTCAATGTATAAGCTGCAATAATAGCCACTGACTGGACTCAGCCATCCTCACACTGCACACAGGAACCTTACAGTGTTTACTATTTGGAAAAGCAGAAACTGAACTTGCAGCATCCTCTGAACTGTCTGTGAGAATGAGTCTGTGCCATTTGGAGTAGCTTTATTAAAGCAGTCACATCTCAGCAGCTATCCATCCCAGCTATTTCACTTTGTTGTCCACAGAGGGAGACCAGCCTCTTAGTTTAGATCAGTACTTTAGCTAGTGTTGGAGTGAGTGAGGTGAAAGCTATCACCTGATTGATTTTTGCATGACTTAACACTTCAGCATTAATCTGTGTGTTGCTTCCCATTTCCTTCCTGTTCCCACCACTTCTTGTTTCACATCTTTCTCTCCTCCTTTTACCCATATTCATTCTTGTCTGTTCCTGATCCCAAGTTTTTTCTGACCCTGGTTTGGACAAGTTACAGGTCATTACTACCATCCCAGCTGCTTTGCCTGCCTCTGTATCTCTTTTCTCTGATATTTACTGAACTGTTTACTCACTGCTACCTACTACTTGAGTGTTCGTCTCAAGCTTCGACATATATATTGGCTTGAAATATGTACATAACACCAGATACTGATGTAATCTGATTAATAATAAAGCCATACCTACAGCCTTCCACATATTCTTTTCCCTCTGTAACATAAAGCATAACAAACAGGAAAGTTTATAAAGAAGATGTAAACATAACAAGCTTAAAAAAAAGCATTTTTGTCAGAGGGAGACTGTTCCCGCTTTTTATATCACTGTCTGATAATTTAGTTTCTCTGTTATTCATGCTGTCTTTTGTCTAAAACATCTTCCAAGTCACAACTTTGGTGTGCAAAGTTCAGAGTTGTTGCTTTTATGTGGTTCTTGCTCTAATTCCTTTATTTTTCTTTGCTGGCATTTTCCACCTAACCAAAGGCACATGTGTGACATCTAAATTCCTATGTATTAATCTGAAGCATTCGTATACATAGGAATTTGAAGATGTTGAGGAAAAACAGTCATGAAGAATCAATCCACCTAGTCCCCTAAAATTTATTTCCCTAATTTAAATCCTAAAATTTACATAGGAAGGTATAATTATTGTTTGTAACAGAAGAGTCACCTTCTAAGAAGCTTAGAAGAAACAATGGAACTAGATGATCTTTAAGGTCCCTTCCAATCCTAACTGCTCTATGATTCTATAATTTTAGTGCCCCTGAAAACTTTTAGGGCTGTTACTCTGCCAGAGCAGAGAGCAGGTACCTAAGCTGCTGAAACACAAGCTGCTTCCACTTGCAGGTATTGCCTGCAACAGGATCCTGGCATGCAGGCTCAAGCAGTTTCTTTGCAGCAGAGACAAGCCCTTGTAGAGACCCAACTAAGCTTCAAAGCTGACAGTGGAAATTCTTAGATGGTAAAGCTTCACACGCAAACACAGAGATATATCCAAACCAGTACTTCCTTGAGTATCTCTGATAACCCCATACCTGCTCTGATAGCTAAAATGGCGTGTACATAGCTGAAACAGTTTTCACAACACACTTCTAAAACTCCTTCTTGGGTATGTTTTCTTTAAAATTTACAGATCACCAGTATTACCATTATTGCCCACTGTTAATATATTTGCATGATATAAACTGCTGCAATTCATCAACATTCAAATTCCCTTTATCTTCCTTTTCTATGGCATCCCCTTCCTCTCTGCTTCACACCCCACTGTAATTACTCTTCTTTTCCACTCTTGTTAACACATTATCCCTATAACCTAGTCTGCAGATGATACTCCTTCAACCCTGTCTTACCAAAGTTTGAGGTGATCCCTTCCTGAATAACTTATTTCTAATTCTTTTATCTTCCTTTCCTATGTTTTTTCCCTTGACACTTCCTACTAAATGAAGCCCCCCCTCCAGGTATGTGATTTAACTTCTAAACTCCCCAGTGTCCATCTGCTGGGACAGTGTGTGTGGAAAATGAATGCAAGGCAACCTACCTGTTAATGGTAGCTTGTAACTTGCATGCCCTTGGGGTTGTTTTATTCTAATGTTTGGGTTTTTTTTCCTCAGTGAAGAGTAATCAGCAGTAAGGAGGAGGAAACTCACCTGTTACATGCATATTTTACTAAAAAATAGGGGAATCCATATGTTAATACAAAAGAGCAACTCAGCAAAAAGTGACAATGTGGAATGGGTTAAATTCTACACTGTTTCAAATCTCAGGGCAGAGTTTAATCCACTGACTGTATACAAGGAATATAAATACTGAGAGATTCTGCATTATTTTTATGCTTGCTTTGCAAAATAATGATCCATGTATGGCTGAAAAGCAAAATTTGCCCTGCAAATCTACATTGCTGATCTATTTCTGCTTTGCCAAAAAAACAGAAGAATGAAATGTAGACCTGCATAGATTTTTAATGAACCCTTTCTTCTTATGACGTAATCTGTAATGCTGCATTACAAATGGATGTGAAGAATAGCAGTACAGTTATACAGACATCAAAGTTGTCTTCAAGGAAGAAAATGACCTGAGTGGTAGATCTAGAAAAGAGAACCAAGCTTCTCTGGAAATTAGCTGAATGTTGGTGATGAGTTACAGTAGGTATTTCAGTAGGTTTTAGAACCACACTGTATTTATTTCAAATGACTGAAACACTACCGTAAAAAGGATGGATCCAATTGTGGTTTGAGAGTGCTGATGATGTTCATGTGCATATTTCAAATCAAGATAAAACTTGGTACACTGTGCTTTCGAGTTGCATTTTATGTCATATAATGCTCTAAAGTTTTTTCTAAGCAATGTGCTATTCTCATAAATCTGCCTGTTTCACCTAACTGAATTCCTTTCCTGTACTATGACTTCTGTTTATATGCTGCTTCAAATTTTATCGATTTATTTTACTTCAGATTTACTTCTTAACTTCATACCCCTCTCCCCTTTTCTTCACTGCCTCTCCTCCCATTTGGCTCAAAAGCTCTTTTGGTATGTGAAATAATGGTTTTCTCGTTCTCATTCTCTTATTTTCCATTGCATCTTGTTCCATGACACTGCACATCTGAAGTTCAAGAGCCAGGTATGTGACATGACTTCTGATATACTTTACCTAGTTGCAATACAAGTGTGTGTGTGTGTGTGTGTATGCATGTATGTATGTGTGTGTGAGAGAGAGAAAACAGGAGTCCTGGGTTGGTAGAAGAGAACAAACCAAGAAAAACAAATATTAACCACGGTGATCACTTGCAGCCCTTCTCTCCTTTAATCTCCATGCTTACTACTATTTTAACCTTACAGCATTTTTAACTTCTTACAGACTCTCCAGATACCTTTTCTTTCTGCCTTAATTCACTAATTCTTTTTTTTTGTTTTTTCTTCCTTTATTCCCCCAGCCTCCCTTCATGCATTCCCTGGTCTCTTTCTCAGGCTTCCAAGACTTTTAAATACCTCTTCTGTTTCTTCTTTTTTTCTATTTCCTGTCTTTCCATCACTGCTTTCACCATGATACCAGCAGAAGAAGCCCCTGAAGAAGGTATGTGATGCACCTACAGACTCTCATCCTTTTTCTCTTTCAGTGCTGGGGAAGCAGTGTTAAGAACAAAGCATGGGAGGGAAACGGTTTCTCAGGATGGCTCTGGATGAATATGGAAAAAAAGGCTGTATGTTTGCCAAATTGAATCACCAAAAAGGTCTTATTTCTTCTTGTTCAATCTCCAGAGAGTCCAAAGTTCCCAGCATAGAAGGGAGGGAGTGGGGACAGTTTCTCTTAGGAGAACAGTGCTTGTGGATTCACTATTGTGCTTCTTCTCTTTTGCTTTTATTCTTCAATCTGCAGCTGATGAAGGCGGCGAATACAATGATGGTAGTTCAATGTTGTCTTAGGACAACAAAGTTATCTTTCTAACATCTCACTTCTACTTTTGTATTTGTTTCTCGCTTGATTTTGAACTCAGGAACTGGGCCAAAACATCTCTGCCACAAAGAATTGCTCACTGTGCCTATCCAGTCACCCTCAGGGGGGTCACTGTTGTATAGAGAAGCTTGTAAATCCTCATTGGGATAGTAGATGGTGAAAACCAAGCTCTAGAAGCTTGCTCTGGGCTTGTGTTTTAGCTAGGACCTGTTGTGTCATAGCTCTCAGCTGCAGACCTTCTCTATACACCCAACGTCAGGAAAGTCTCGTAAGTCCCAGCAGCATACTTGAAAATGGAGATGAGGCCTGCATAGGCGTGCCTTCCTCATTAAACCTTAGGAAGTCATAGTTTCCAGGCCTGAACTTGCAGATATTTAAACTTTTTCTTCAGCTATGCACTTAAAATTGTGGTAAACATCAAGCACGTGAATAGATCTGTTCAGATTGGTGGGGCAGGCCATGGGCATAACAGTGTGTTCATAATACCTGGCTGAATGGGCACTGGAGCACATGGGTGGGACAGGACTCATGTGAAAGGACCAAATCTAAATGTTTGCAAAGTCAGTTTTGCTCTTGTAGGTGGGCAAGAAAACTGAGAACCTCTGGACCAAATTCAAAACCAGTTTAAATATATAAAAAGATGTTCACAGACTTTTATAGGCCTTTGAAGTAGCTCAGTTGTATTCTGAGTGCACCAACCCCTGCAGCACCTGGCCAGCTGTTTTGAAAGACAAAGCCCATCACCACTTGAAACCACTCTCCATTTCTTGTTTCCTTGTTTTGTTTTGGGGTGTTTTTTTTTTTTTTTTTTTTTTTTTTTTTTTTTTTTTTTTTTTTTTTTTT
>JASSUY010049077.1:0-13002 GCA_032466535.1 Forpus xanthops
TGCAGTGTTCACACACTGTGGAGATGGAGCCCTCAGTGCCATGGGTCAGTGGTGGCCTTGGCAGTGCTGGGGAATGGTTGGATTTGATGTGCTTGAAGGTCTTTTCCAACCTGATTGACTGTGTGATTCTGTGGTTCTGTGAGTTACCACACACATGCAGGCATCACTGTTTATTGTTTTCCTTACTTACCCTTTCTGGGTAAACCTATTGCTTTGCTCTGTCACAGAGGAGTCCAGGCTGAGATGACAACTGGAGCATCATCAGGAGGACCCCAGTGGAAGGGCAGCATGGGCCGGGTGCTGGTGCTGGTGGTTGTTTGTGAGATGGCAAAGCAAAGCATCCCTCCTCCTTCCCTGCGCTCACTGCCTGTGCAGACCGAGCACCTCGAGGGGCCGTGCGTGTTCCGGGTGTGCGCCAGGGCAGGGCTGGCAGCAGCACATCATCTGTTCACTGCTCTGTTTAATCAGGTCTAGCATCAAACCGCTGTGCACAAGCTGGTGAGCTGCGTCCCAGCGCGCAGGCAGGGAGCAGGCAAGGACAGGCAGAGATGCAGGCAGTGAACAGGCAGGGCACAGGCAGGGGCAGCGCTGGCTGTGAATACTCAGATCTCTGTTTTGTTACACATAACTCCATTACTTCCTGGCCTTGCAGGACAGCGCCGCTCGCAGCAGTTACTGAGCCAGCAAGGACACGTGGAGCTGCCCAAAACCAAGCCCCGGATCCTTCTTTTCAGCTCAGGGTGCATCCTTCCGTGTCCACTGCGTTTCTGCCGGCCCTCCTTGGCTGTTCCATTGCAGCACGCCTGTCTCCCTTCTTTGTCATGGTGATCAGTAATGCTTGCCTGTTGTCTTGGTTGCAGGGTTACTACTAAAGCCAAAGCGACTGCACAGCCCCTTTATTCACAGTCCCACTGTATAAACTCATTAAGTAAACTGAAGGCAGCAGACTATTCCCTGGGCCTTGGTTCCATTCCCTGGGCCTTGCTTTTCCAGCAGATCAGATTGGCTCCGTTTCTGCAGGCTGCAGGAGTACCAAACGTGACTGTTCCATCTCCTTGGATGAGTGTTGTATCTCAGGCCTGGGCAAGGTTCACGAGTCATTTAATTGCCCCAAAACATCCTTGCTAAGTTGAAAAAGTCTCTGGAAAGTCTCCTTTGAGCTGCATTGAGCTGGGAGGCAGCGGGCTCGGGGTGAGCTGCGTTCCTTATCACTGCTCTTGCCGTGGCACAAACCCAATGACAAAGTTTGGTTTTGGAGTCCGTGCTTTGCTGTGTGAAAGCAAAGGTAAAATGATGAGGGGGTCGTGCTCGGCTCCGGGCCGCTCTGTGGCACAGGCAGCAGGGATGGGGAGCGATGGGGAGCAGTGAAGCCCAGGTGGTACCTGCTGCACAGTGGGACAGGCTGGCTGCACAACGACATGAGCTCAGCTGCCATTGAGAGCTCACTGGAAGCCCCTGGTCTGTTTGTGAGCCCCGTGGCAGGGAGAGGAGCCCAGCTGGGTCTGTGCAAGGTGGGAGCAGTGGTGTCAGGGAAGGGTTCACGAGGTTTACTGTTGGTGCCTTGTTCCTAAGAGCTGCTGCTCTGCCCTTGGTCCTGCTCTGCCTCTGACAAGGGGGAGTTGAAATGAAGTGAGAACCTGTTTCCTCTTCAAATGAGCTGTGTGTTGGTACTCCCTCGTGTCTCTCCAGGAGGATGCAATTGCTCCGACATCCAACCACCTCCTGCAGATGGGAGCAAGGATGTGGGAGTCAATCCCTTCTCTTGGTGAAGCTGGGCTGACGACAGAGGTGCTGCTCAGCTCATGCCAAGGTACACAGGGACCTTGAATTCTGCCCCCATGCCCCTCGCAGAGCTGTGTGACCCTGTGGTCACTGCTGTCCTGCCCTGTGCCACCACTGCACAGGGTGTTCAGTGCCCTTCTGCTCCCCCATCAGTGTGGTGTGGATGGGGTCCAGCAGCTGAAGGGGCTTCAGGAGGGCGGTGGGCACGAGACTTGGGGCGAGCTGCCCCTTGCTGGGACAAGGGGACCATGGGGCCTCCTGGGGATCCTCCAACTTCTTCCCGCGAGATGAAAACTTGCACAGAGCAGCCTCACAGAGCAGCTTCTCTCTGCTCCGTCCCTCTCCTCTGCCTTCCCTGGAGTGTAAGAGCAGCGGGACCCGGCTGGGATGCTTGGAACTGAGGGATGCAGAGGGGAGTGTGCTGTGCCAGGGCTCCTGCTGATGTACGGCTGCCAGAGTTCTGCATCACCGCCTACTGCTGTGGCAGGACTTTTGTGCCGTTATTATTGCTATTCTTCACACGTGGAAAAAGAAAACGAAAGAAGGAGCCCGCAAGTGGTTGTGGATCCACAGCAATACTGGTCATGCTGCTGTTCTCACTGGAACTCCAGAGGTGCCCTGGGGAGGTGCAAGGGGAGAGGCACCCATCCAGCGCTGGTGCCCAGGCCCAGAACCACATGCATTAGCAATGTGCTGCGAGAGCACTATGTGAGAGGCAGCCAAGGAAAGAAGGAATCTTAGTGGTTCCCCAGCACTGCCAAGGCCACCACTGACCCATGGCATGTAGGGCCTCGTCTACACAGTTTGTGTGTGAGCACTGCAGGGACAGTGACTGCAGCACTGCCCTGGGCAGCTCCAATGCTGAGCACCCTGTGGGGCAGGAACTGTTCCTCAGCTCCATCTAACCCTGCCCTGGTGCAGCTCGAGGCCGTGTCCTCTTGTCCCATCCCCTGTTCCTTGGGAGCACAGCCCAGCCCCTCCTGGCTCCATCCTCCTCTCAGGCAGTTGTAGGGAGCCATCAGGTCCCCCCTCAGCCTTCTCTTCTCCAGACTGAACCCCCAGGTCCCTCAGCCCTTCCCCATCACACTGTGCTCCAGGCCCTGCACCAGCTCTGTGCCCTTCTCTGGCCCCGCTCCAGCACAGGAGATAAGGACTTGGCAAATGAAAGTACTGAAGTACACAGGGCCTTAAACATCCCTGGGACTACAACCGTACTCCCCTCTGCAGTGTGAGGTGCTGGGCAAAGGGAAGAACACTCCCTGCATCCGACTGCTTGGTACCTGAAAGGACAAAGGGCTCTCTGGGGAAACAACTACAGGATTGTCTGGCAATGGGTGATGACATTATAGCATATGCTGTGCTCCCAACAAGCTGCATCACCTTCTCACTTCAAGGAGCTGGAGTGGTTCAAGATGGAGTTCTGGGAAGGGGCTGTACATGGAAAACTGGGATTAAAGCACAGAGGTAAAACATGTCCAGATAAGTAACTAGGATTAATGGTAAGGAAGAAAGTCTGGAGCTAGTGACAGAGCTGGGGCTCATGCTGTTTCAGAAGGACTAGAAAGGGATGAGGATGGAGATGCCTGAATAAATGATGTAAATGCAAGAGAGCCCACCATGAAAAAGTACAGTGAGCAGTGTTAGCAAGTGCAAACGTCGCTGGTGATGTGCAAGGAGAGGCAGTGGTCCTGAGGCCTTTCCAAAGTAAATCAAGAGTTCGGTCACCTCACTCCTTCCACTGTTTTCCAACCTTCTAATGTGCTTGCAATTTTAATGATATTTTTAAAGTCAAACCAAGCGAGCAGCATCAGGCTGCTTAAAGTCAAGCACATGAATACTGTAAATGACAACACAAAGTAGAAGACTGGGAGACTGACAGCTCATGGCTGTGACAACTATTTGTATGCCTGTGTGATCACACGGCATCTCCGGGTACATCACTAAGTGCTTTTCTATTCATTTATTTAAAGCCATCTGGTTTTGTCACATAATCTCTGAAAATCTTTCGTTTGCTCTCAGTGCCAACCCTTGTTGACTAAGGTATCTTTCACTCGATAGGTTTGCTCCCAGAAACGCCCAATCCTTCTCCCTCAGGGAAGAAAACAGCATGTTTAATGTTTTGCCAGGTTAAAAGTTGTTTTTTACTTATTTATATAGGCAAAGAGAGCTTCTCAATAGTACTACAGTTGATTAAAATAAATTACCAGCTACTCAGGATGTCAGAGGATGCCTGTGAGTAGTATTCAATCAAATGGGAGGGATGCAGACGTAAGAAGCACAGCAGCACCCATGCCACAAAGTAATTAGGGTATTTCCTAGCACAGAAAACCCTTCTCAGTGCCATTTGGGGCATCAGAAAAGTGCAGCTGATGCTGAAGATAATGATTTGTTCTCAAGTTCCCAGATTTGCATGTTGCTGTAGCAAAACCTCATCTTTTGAATTCCAAATAACACAAAGCTTCTTCCAGGGAAAATAATGCATAATACATGAAGTATTAAGAATGATAATTAGAACTTCTCAGATTTAAAGACCGTGCAAAAATCTTACATTAGATCCACATGATACGGGTGATTTAGACGATTATGCTATAAACAGGGGGCAAGTCTAGACTTCCCTGGTGTCAACAGGACTACAAATCAAGAGTGTCTATATTTGTGACTGAACTCAGATCAACAAATAGGAGGGAAAAGGCAGTCTGCAAACTCGAGAGATGCAAATATATTACCAATATTAGAACAGAAAGTGCAGGTAGCTAAGGAAATATTTAACTGCTTTGCAAACCTGAATTTTGAGTGAACTGTCACCTGAATCCTGAAGTACATCAGGCTATCCAGACCTACTTTTGATCTAACACTTGCTTTTATATCAACAAATAATAGGTTGGGACTAATGGAAATTCTTTCCCATGTGCTCTTCGGAACAGGCTCCAGTGATCAATCCTCCAAGAGACCTGTATTATCAATACACTGCTACCAACACCCAAAGCAGCTACACAGAGGAAAACACTACAGTTCCCAGGAGAAGAACTAGCAGGGGAAGAAAATATGATCTTCTGATTTCCATTTACAGCCTAGAATAGCCTGTCTGCTGGGAGCAGCAGTTCTTTGGAGGAACAGTGATTATGAAGGCTATGGTCTTAGGTACTACGTATACTCACAGGGTACTTTTAGTCAGAGATTCTGTCAGGCAGAAATGCAGTGCAGTTAATCACATGTAGCAAATTAAACAAAAGCAATAAAGCTTCTAGGCTAGGGTGGTTGCAGCCACTGATTGTTTTGTTACCTTTCCTAGGCAACCTTTCCAAGATTGCATATGGGGACAGTAAAGGCAAAGGGCAATGGTGGCCTTTTTTAACCTGGGTCAAACAACCTGCACATGGATTTGCAGTTAATAGACTGAAGCAGGCTGAGAAATCTGGCTACATTCAGATTACATTAAAAATTAAAGCTCCTTTGGAACAGGTTTCCTAGAAAGGTGGTGGATGTACCATCCCTGCAGGCACTCAGGCCAGGATGGATGTGCTTCTGGCAACCTGACCTACTTGAAGATGTCCCTGCTCATTGCATGGGGGTTGGACTAGATGAGCTTTGGAGGTCCCTTCAACCCAAACTATTCTATGATTCTAAGTGTATTGTCATGGGTTCAGCAGCAGCAGTCATTTTTCTCCTTCTTGGTAGCTGGTGCAGTGCTGTGGTTTTGACTTTTGGCCTGGGAACAGCACTGATAACACCGATGGTTTTGGTTACTGCTTAGAATGTTTGGTCTGACCAAGGACTTTCTGAGGCTCATGCTCTGCCAGGGAGGAGGGGAAGCCGGGAGGAAGCAGAGCCAGGACACCCGACCCAACCTGACCAAAGAGGTATTCCATACCACAGCATGTCATGCCCAGGATGTAAAAACAGAGCGCAGAGAGCTGGAAGGCAGGGGTTTACTGCTGTGTCAGGCTGGGTATCGGTGAAGAGCAGTTGTATCCTCTTCCCTTGCTATTTCCCTTATCGTTATCATTACTGGTGGTAGCAGCAGTGGTTTGTGTTATGCCTTAGTTACTGTTCTTATCTCAACCTGTGGGAGTTGCACTCCTTTGATTCTCCTTCCCATCCCTCAGGAGCAGGCGGAAGAAAGAGGGGGGAGTGAGCAAGCTGTGTGAGTTATGGCTTAAACCATGACATCTACCAACATATCAGCTGTCCTATGGCAAATGCTTGTCAGGCAATAAGCTATTTTGTGTCCCCAGCTCCTGCCCCATGGGCAGGCAGGTGATGCAGAAAGAGCTCCTAAAGCACAAGAAAGCCAGGCAGAACATCCACTAGCAGTGGACTGGTATTGCTATCCAAAATCATTCCAAGCAGTCTCAAGTCTAACATGGATTTGCAGTGTGGGAGGGAAGATAAAAAGGGCAGGAATCATTAACACAGCTTAAATGGATGCAGATATCCTCACCCTGTATCTTAATGGGTTGACGAAATAGCTCCTGAACATCATCTTCTGCAGCATGTCCTTCCTATGTTGAAAAGCTTGCCTAGAACATTCTTGCAGAAATACACTGGTTTTTTCATTGTTCCCTTCAGTGGACATGGAATTGAATGCTGGAGAGGGCCTCTTTATCAGGGACTATAGTGACAGGACAAGGGGGAATGGGTTCAAACTTAAGCAGGGGAAGTTCAGGATAGGTATCAGGAAGAAATTCTTCCCTGTGAGGGTGCTGAGCGCTGGCACAGGGTGCCCAGAGAAGCTGTGGCTGCCCTGTGTCTGCAGTGCTCAAGGCCAGGTTGGACACAGGGCTTGGAGCAACTGCTCTATGGAATGTGTCTGGGCCCGTGGCGGGGGATTGGGACTGGATGATCTTAAGGTCCTTTCCAAGCCAAACCTGTCTGGGATTCTATGAAACGTATCAGTCCTGGCAGTTTGCTCTCTAAAAAAAACCCCACAAAAGTAGTAGTATTTTATAATCAGTGGTTCAATTGTATCAAGCTCTCTCAGCTCAGTGTAACTACAGCAATCCAATAGAATTGCAGCAATCAGCATTTATGGGAACAAACACGTCACTGTTTTACATGTAAATCTTCCATTAGTTCAAAGTAGCTCGTAACACCTTTCACTATGGTTAAAATCTGGAGTAATGCTGGATATCATTCACCCAAAGCTTGTGTTGTAATGCTTATCTCTGTCATTAGCATTTGAAGGTTCTTGTGAAGTAAAGCAGTAGTGATCAAGTGGACTCCCTCGCATCTGCTGTGCCTTTGAAAACAGCATGTGCCTGCTCAGGAATTAAATTAGGAATGAAATATTGAATCAAGAGTACACGTGTAATGCATTATGGAGTTCTGAATGCTGAACTCACATCCAACACATCATAAGCATAAACAGAACACGCTACAGTCACCCTCTGTCCTGAGCAGAAGATAATTCCTCCAGCATCCCAGTGTGGCATCCCAAAGCCTTAGCCCAGAAGGTGGCTGCCTTCCTCCCTGAGGTGAGGAAGGAGAGGCAAAAGGTGGTCTTAGAAGACAGATGCCCTAAGAGGGCTTTGAATTCTTCCAAAAGGAAAGTAAATCACCCATCACTTTGTTACTGTGGAGTGCGAGATGGGCTGGTGGAGATGCTTTTTACACAAGACCACAGCTCAAAGGGCGAAAAGATACACTGAGCTTAAGAATGATTATGTGTCTCTTCTGGAAAGGCAAATCATTTACTCTCTGATGGGAAGATGCAAAGAGGATTATGATGACAATATCCTTCCTCAGGCAGGTTTCCGGTTGCTTCTTTTCTCTGGCAAGAGAGATCTTTCCTAATAAATAACTGCTCTTTCTTATGAGCTAGCCTTTGTTGGTGACCACAGGACTGCACAGACACAAAATAGATTTTATCTGCCCAAAACAGCTCACAGACACTGGCTATCATTTTGTTTTCTTTACTGAGTGAAAGGAGGAAAATGGCTTTTAAATTAGATGTTGAACCACTTCCAGAATGGCAATATAAGATACTGGATCAATCATTCTTCATACAGTTACCTCCTACTCCACAAGCTCCTGCTACCATAAAAAGTGGTTGTTGCCAGCTGAGCTGAGTGAATAATTTCAGTTTCATGTTTGCTAGAGGAATTTTTCCTTGTCTTCTTTTACTTGTCCACGAGCAGATGGATTTCTTGATTTTTTCAAAAACCATGTGCTGTAATTGCTCTGCAAGTAATTCTTGTTGTAAATCATTTGTCAGCAATTGGTCGTGAGGAGTCGTTAAACAGTTGTCCTCACTTTGTTCGTTCAATAGGAACTTGCCTTACATTGTGCCTGTTTCTGTGAGTATGACAATGAAAGAGCTGGTTCTGAGTGTTCTGCCTGGAACAATTCCTCTTCTGAACCTAGAAAACACACATAAAAACCTGGACATTATTTACGAGTTAGGGCTGCACATTCAGGGAGACGCTACACAACGTGTAAACTATATGCATCAGTGATTTTTGTGTACACTACAGGCATCGGTAATTTTCATGCTAAGGAGGAGATAGCTTTCCCAGCCCTAAACCCAACATTATTTTACCCACTCCACAACTTGAATGTACTCCTCACCAGAGCTTTTCTCTCATCCCAATTCATTACGATTTCTGTCTCACAAAACACCCCTGTGAGAGATGAGGCTTTCAGCGGCATACAAAATGGTAGTGTTCCAAATTGGGACTGAAATGATGCACAACTTCACCATTTCAAAATCATGTTATTCCCAGAAATAATGACAGGGTTTCCCTGGTTATTGCTGCATGTTAATGAAAAACGAGACTCTATCCAAACAGTAGCTGGAGAGTGTGATCCCAACCTCGGTGCAGTCATAGAATCATAGAATCACAGAATCACAGAATCAGTTGGGTTGAAGGGACCTTAAAGCTCCTCCAGCTCCAACCCCTGACACACGCAGGGACACCTTCCATAGAGCAGTTGCTCCAAGCCCTGTGTCCAACCTGGCCTTGAGCACTGCAGACACAGGGCAGCCACAGCTTCTCTGGGCACCCTGTGCCAGCGCTCAGCACCCTCACAGGGAACAGCTTCTGTCCAAGAGCTCATCTCAGTCTCCCCTCTGGCAGTTAAAGCCATTCCTTGTCCTGTCCCTCCATCCCTTATCCAAAGCCCCTCTCCCGTTTTCTTCTTGACCCCCTCTTCCAGTCATTGGAAAGCCGCCATTTCTCAGTTTCCTATGTGGAGGAAATGCCCTTCTCAGACTAAAATGCCTTCTCAGGTAAAATCGCGTCTTTCCAGATAAATGTGTATAAAACAAGGACTGCTCTGTTCAGAGGCATCTCGGTACTTTACCATGTGTCCTCTTAAAAGGCATTAGAATAACTCTGCAATACTGAAAATGAGGAAGAAGTCAACTCAAATACCCGGTGCCATCACACACCAGAGTTATGATTTCAGATCCAAGTCTTGCAGTTGGCCTTAAATGATGTCTGTACAATATAGGCCTTGGCTCTTGTTATGCAGTGGGAACACAGTGCCAGTATTTCAGATAACGAAAAGAGTTGGTGCAACTGTCACTCAGACACTTCATGATGTTAAGTAGAAAAAATGGAAACGAAAACATAATGAAATTCAGGGATGATGGTGTCTGTGATTGTAAGTGGGACACATATTTGTGTCTCTTCCATTTTTCCTCCGCAGCAGGTCCACACTATGAAAACAGGAAAACCTTGAAAAACAGCTCTAGAAAATAAATCAGTACAGATATAACGAAGACTGCGAGTCATGAACAAGTGATACTTCTTCAAAGATGAATTTTGCAAATGGAATTCATATTTTTCTCTCAAAATTCTGAAATGGTTTTCAAGTTTGTCAGTGCAGAAAAGACTCAATGTACTCTATTAATGTTCTTCAGCTGTATCATAGAATCACAGTCACAGACTCTCAGACTGGTTTGGGATGGAAGGGACCTTAAAGCTCCTCCAGCTCCAACCCAATGCCACGGGCAGGGACACCTTCCATAGAGCAGTTGCTCCAAGCCCTGTGTCCAACCTGGCCTTGAGCACTGCAGACACAGGGCAGCCACAGCTTCTCTGGGCACCCTGTGCCAGCGCTCAGCACCCTCACAGGGAAAAGTCATCTGAGATGGACTGAATTTTAACACTCGGTGCTCATAAATAACTCTTGGGATAATTTAGTCTGCTCCAGAAATAAGTTGTTGATGCTGAGCATCGAAGTTCTCTGAGCCCAACTTTCAAACAAGCAGTTTAGGCCTCTCTACCAAAAGGCATTTAAAGCCAACTGCAAGACTTGGATTTGTAACTCCATGTACCAAATCCATCCCAGGCACAGGAACAGATCTATGGCCACCTTCCCAGCTCCAGGCAATGCTCCTGAGGTGGCTGATGCCAACTGTGAGTGCGTAGCTGTAGCGTGGAGAGCAAAAGCACCGTAAGACATTCAGATGAGGTAATTCCTTTGTGTTAATTTGCATCTCATTTCTGTGAGGTGGCTGCACACAGCCAACATAGGAACTGGAAACCAACAGAGCCTGATTCGTGCCCTGTCATGTCACACTGCTGCCCTTCCTGAGCAACACTGGGTTTTATGCTTGACTCATGAATCAAGCTCCTGGACAAGAAAATTACTATGAACCTGAACAATACCAACGTACACTTGGAAGAGCTCCCTACTTCTTCTTGCACCTGGAGCAGAACAGAGAGCTCTCATGTTGTTTCGGTACATGCCAAAGTTAAATCTTACATTTCAACAGCAAATAAATCCACGTTTCTGTTAAGTTACTCAACCGGTGCAGTTGAACCCACTCTCTAGAAAGGTCTGTGTTCTCCCCTTGGAGTGGGTAATACTGCATGCATCAGTTTAAAAGCTGGTACTGCCATTGTAGAGATGAGGCACAGCAATTCCTGCACCAAGAGATGTGTGTGGTATTCCTCTTCCTGCCAGACATGAATCTCAACTATAACAGAAACTTAATTTAGATTTACTTATAGTTTATGCCCAATCATGTAAAATGTGACTCGGAAGTGCACTTTTCACCACCAACTGGTATTTTTTTGCAGTGCCTATGTTACGCAACTTTGTATTTGTTGTTCTGACACTAACAGAGTGTTAGCACAAAGAAATGGCGATGTGCTGGCATATAATTTTCTAAACATTTGTGAGAAGAGAGATTTTTTCCATGCATTCTTTTCCCTGTAATTATTACAGAGACGTACTATGTTATCCATGAGAAGATAGTGCTCAAGGCCAGGTTGGACAGGGCTTGGAACAAGCTGCTCTAGCAGAAGGTGTCCCTGGCCGTGGCAGGGTTGGAACTGGATGAGCTTTGAGGTCCCTTTGAACTCCAACTGTGCAGTGACTCTGTGAAGAGCCAGAAACCAAAGCAATCATTTAAAGAACAGCCTCTGTGCAGGTTCATGCACAGTTTCATACCTGTGGCTCACTTCCACCTACAACAGAACAAAACATTTCATAAAACTCCATTGATGGAGTTTAACAGTCTGGAATTACCGGAGTAAGTGATGCAAAATAACACGGAATACACAGTACACTACGTACTCTTATTCTACAGAGCAGGTTTAATCTGTCTAATTATACCACAACTGCCTGGCAAATACCATGTAAATACATTGCAATTGCATGTTCCTGCAGCTTACTTGTTAATTATGCATTGTTACTAGCAAGTTCAACAATGAATTATCATAGTGCTTTCAGCATTTCGGTGCCTGCAAAGCTCGTAGGCTGTGTAAGAATGGAATTAATATCATTAAACGCTTGCTTTGTTGATTTCCCTTTGGAATGGGGAAGGGAAACAACCCACATCTCATGTTCAGAGACCTGTAAACCTACAGCTTAAGCAAGTGTTTCTTACTGGTACAGCAGAGGTACGCTGCCTTGCAATGCAAGAGGACACTTTTACCAGTAAGGAAATCTGGACTAATTAACAAAACCCCCATAATTTCCATTAATAAATCACTTCTAAATTCCATTTAGTAATCCTCCTAAGCAAATGCTGTATCTAAGATCACTGATACTTTCACGCAATGCAACTCATGCTGTTTTCCCGACCCAATAGTTAATCTTGCACAGGCTAAAAATGAGAGGAAAACCTCATTTCACTGATGTCACTATCAAAACTTGTATTGAGTTCAGTGAGGGCAGGGCTCTAACCAGGCAGCTCACTTGTAAATGGGTTCTTGAAATAGCTTATATTATGTCACAAATACATCACCATGTAAGGCCATTTCATAGTCCGTGCTAGCTCTATGGAACTGCACTGCAGTATTTTAGACTACAACTTATAACTTTTAATGAGTCTTTTAATAGTAAAAATAAAAATGCAGTTAGCCTTTCTATTAACATTGCCCTTCTCCAAAGTGAAGGCTCCCTTTAAGTTATGACTCCATAATGGCTGGCTGGTCGACTTTTTGAACCCATGTTGGATCCCCTTGGGTTTTCTTTTAGAGCTTTCCCCAGTTTCCTTAGTTTGAAAGGTGAACAAGGAGGTGCACATGTTGGTCCTTAGGTACTGCAGGATCAGTACGAGCAGAAACAGAACAGCCATCATTGTTAGCAGTTACCTGCACAAATCTTAAGAGTGGACTAAAACCCTGCTGACATTGGCCATGCACAAATGCAGATGAAAATGGTGACCATAGAGCACTGAAGTAACACACTGGGGATGAACCAGACACATGGAGAAGTGGGAGAGATGGAAGGAAGGAGACAGCAGTGTTGCTTGTGCTGACAGGTAACACTGCTGCATCTGTGCACAGGACAGGAAAACAAAGCTCTTCTGACAGCGTCTTGAGGGCGATCAGGAGATGACAGCTTTGGGGATGAAACGAAGTATTGGCCACAGAGGAAATTCTGGGATTATCGCCTGTTGGAGAGGCGAGTCTGTAATTTCCTAGTGAAACGTGGCTAGGGAGGTGGGTCAAGGAGGTAACTGAGAATGCAAAGAGCAGTGACAAATGCTATGGGTGAGAGTAAAAGATCATCAGAGTCTAGTTCAAAGCTTTAGTTTTCAGCTACGATAGAAAAGGATGTATCTTAAATGCTATTTCTGTCATGGAGAAATAACTGTGGAGGTCACAGCTAGTCTGTGTACGGGCTGACCCATAGTGTAACCTCTGCGGAAGGTAAGACCCTGGATGGGAATGACAAAGAGCAATGTGATCAGAGTGCTTATAGAATCCAGGAAATAAATCCATGGGACAGGCTTGGAAGAGACTCGGGGGGGGGGGGGGG
>JASSUY010049077.1:17362-30078 GCA_032466535.1 Forpus xanthops
GGTTTCCTGCAGCCCCTTCAGGCACTGGAGCTGCTCTGAGGTCTCCCCTTCAGGAGCCTTCTCTTCTCCAGGCTGCCTCAGCCCAACTCTCAGCCTGGCTCCAGAGCAGAGCTGCTCCAGCCCTCGCAGCATAACTGCGGCCTGTGCACCTTATGTGAAGAGAAAACCTACACGAATTTCCTGGCTTTCCTTTATACCACCCAATATTGTGCATAGCCTTATATTTCCTTTCTAAAATAAACTCCCAATCCTTTCAAATTCTGCATATATGCGGCATCAAAGCATTCTGGGGAATTTTTCAGTCCATTTATATGCAACTGTCTGGTGACAAAGACATGTTGTGCAAGCACTGACGATGTGCAGCTTCTCTGGACAGTAACTGCTGCAGTTCTTTGCTGAAAGTACTTATCGCTGGGGAAAATGAGCCTCAAATACCAAAACACCTCTCTGTAATCACCTACTGCTTTGTAGAGAGCAATGGGATCCCTCTACTAAGAAGGATCTGAGATTTATTTTTAACTTCAAACTTCCCTATGCATCCAAAAAAAAAAAGCTGAATAAATCTATTTTCCTTTAGGAAGAGATGACAAGAGAAAGAAATAGTCTGATATGTTTTATAGCTTAAGAAGAGAGGCTGTCACAGTGCTGTGTCCCATGCCAAAGAAAATGTGCTTTTCCCCAATACTGCTGGCTGGGCCAACATCTTTCCAAGAATTTTTGCACCAAACTGAGTTCTCCAACGTGATGCTTCAGGGAATTCGGATTACTCTTCCTCTGCCAGTACTGGGATTAAGGAGTAGGGAAGGTCGTCCGCATCACAGTGATACTGTAATGATCACTCTGAAAAGGAAAGATATCACACATCAGTGTTTTCATTCTGCAGCTCGAGACGTACCTTTGGGAAGTCAGCTTCTGATGACATGTTTGGGCAAACGATGCCTTATCTGCATGCTTTTTTGATGTATCATCCTGATCTGTTACTTGAATGCCATAACCAGAAATCTTTGTTAACTGTACAGGGTTTTATGCTAGCATAGTCCAAAACCTATTCTTCAACCTATCAGCCCTATGAAGTCTGCTTGAGAGGCTGGAGGTTTCTGTCTCTGTTAGAGGAATCACGTAAAATTCAGTTAATGACAAGTGTCCCCAACTAGGGCAATCTCAGACTCCTGGATATGACATACTTCCGTTTCCTAAAAATAAACCCCACTAAGTACATGAACTGGTACTGTAAACACAAGGGCAAATAAAAGGGTTCCACTGTTGCTGGGCTTCTCCTCCCACTTGATTCCAGCAGTCAGCAAAAGTACTTATTCAGGATTAAGTTACAGTAAAGAATTGTTGACCCTGTGTAACTGAGAGCATAAAGTCAACTCAATGGGGTTTGCTTCAGCTTGCGACATTTCTAATGGAGCCTGCACATTTGTTTGGATCATAATGAAAGCATACAGGAAACCAAAAAAAACCCCAAAATGCAGAATCTATACCAACTTCTCCAGAAGTATTTTTATTGAAATGGTCACCGTTGTCATTATTCGCTTCTCATTTGGGCTGCATTTTAAATGCTGTATGTTAACAGACTACTTCATGCCAAGTGCTTTACACATTTCTCTTATTGAAATTTCACGAAACAAAGAATCACATTACATAAGTGATGCCAATACAGAAACCAGCCTCTCAGAAAGCCTGGGTAAAACCCAGGCACCCCTGCAGCAACTAGTGAAATTCCCATTGATCTCACCAGAGACAGGATTCTAATCGATAGGTCTTTGCTGCATATGGGTAACAAAAAAATTATCTTTTACTTATGTCTAGAGTTATTTAAGAAACTTAGATCTTAATAAAGTCCACACTATCATTTATCATTGCTTTTACTAGATAAAATAATGCTACTTCAGAGTGCAGTAATGTCCAGCTTTGAGTATGTACCTAACTGCTGGAATACGCAGTAGATGCCAGTTTAGACAAGCTTCCAGCCTGTAGGTAGGGGTAGGCATTTGCTCTAATAATCCACAGTTTTACCACAGAACTTGAGCACAGCATTGACTATACTAAGCTCTGGGAGAAACGTGAACTGTTAGCATTCAGGGCTTCTTTTAACTGTACTGTGATATGTTTGGTAATAAGTTACAGGTCATTAGGAGATGGAAGTGGCATAAAAATTAAGGAGATTTTAAACAACCTTTATGATCATTAATATAAGACTAGGTGTAACCATTTACCTTTAATTAGGAGACATTTTCCATCTGTGTGAAGCACACTGAAGTGGGTTGGTTCTGTCATTCTTCCTCTTACACAAGTTATTTTGCAGCAGTTTTCTGTTCCACAACTCAGCCATGCAGGGCTGTGGGGTTTGATGGTTGATTTCTCTAGCAAAAGGAAAAGATGAATTAGGGCTGCTCTAGGACAGCATTGCTCAGGAACCAGACCAGCAGGAGCGGTTTGAGATGGGATTTGCTCTGTAGGACATTATCGTGTTGCAGCTGCAGAAATCATAGAATAGTTAGGGTTGGAAAGGACCTGAAGATCATTCAGTTCCAACCCCCTGCCATGGGCAGGGACACCTCCCACTAAACCATGGCACCCAAGGCTATGTCCAACCTGGCCTTGAACACCGCCAGTGATGGAGCATTCACAACTTCCCTGGGCAACCCATTGCAGTGCCTCACCACCCTCACATTAAAGAACTTCCTTCTTATAACCAATCTAAACTTCCCTTGTTTAAGTTTGAACCCGTCACCCCTTGTCCTCTCATGGTAGAGTTCTCTGCTGCTCATCGACGTCAGTGCGAAGGTATTTTCCTAATTGGTATTTTTTGAAAGTTATGAAGATATTACCTAATTATCAGCTCATCACAGCCTGGCAACCATTTAGAGAAATGCAGATTGTTATTTACAACAAGGTGGTTGACCCTAAATAAGTCAGTCTGGTGCTGCTCAAGCACCTTAAGCACCTGTAAATCAGGATGAGAGTCACACAAACTTTATTTGAGGTGTTCAGCTGAAACCAGAGGTATGACATTGATTATGATCAGACTCCACAATATAAATTTAATTTGAAATAGGCTTAACTGCTTTAAAAATAAAACTTCGCATTCCTTCCAGTCTTTGAGCTATTCAAGCCTGCAGTGCCTATCCCGTGCCTGACTTTCTGATTTGGTTCTAAGATTACTATTAATAGACCAGAAGTGGGGGAAAAAAGAAGTTAAATGAAGAAGTGACAATACCTCATTCTGCAAGCCCCTGTGTTTGTTTATTTGTTTTCTTTATTTTGGAGAAGCATCTTCAGAAGTTGAGTTTTCTGGGGGGGGGGAATGAATCCTTCCCTTTGGTGGCTCTGGACCATCCATCCCTCGCCGCCTCCCCCCAGTCCCGGTGGGGTTGCTAAGCGACATGTTCTTCTTTTCTGTACTTTAGCAGAGAGGAACAGATCAAAGACACCCACAGTCCTGAATTATTTTATAAATTAATTTAAAGAGACACTCTCCCGCGCTGTGTTATGTAGGGGGAGATCAAAAGTTGCACTATATACTGAGAGTACCGGGAGAATTAAACTGATGTCTTCTGGAAAATAAGGATGTTCTCATTACTGAGAATTATGCAGTATTTACCTTTTCTTTTTCTTTCTTTTTCAGAACTAGACTACGAATTCATGCTAAGTAGTGTTCCTAGTTTTACGGCAGTCAAGACATTGAACATGGGCCAGGCTGCATGTCTGTATGACTTTCAGCAGTAAGGTTTTCTGTCCGCCAGCAAGGAGCTTGCTGGTTTTTAACTCTTTTAATCTCATGCAAAAGAAAGAGTGACATTACTCAAAAATGTGTAATTCTCTAAACTTTCGATGCTTTCTTGACTTACACTGAAGGCAAGAAAGCCACAGGGTAAATTTCAAGTGGTATCTCTTTAAAAGAACAAATGAAGGTAAGACTCAGACAAAAACCCCTAAGACACCAGAATCCTCGGTCCTTTCTGAAATGAATGAAAATCAAATAAAGATCTTTAATGACAAAACCTGAGAATACATGAGTTTAAATGTTACCTCTCAAAGACAGCACGTAGCTGGCCTCAGCTCAGGTCTGCTAATCTGTGCACACTGGAGATCAGTCGGAGAGCACTGGCAATTCAGGAGAGCGTCTGCTGGAACAGGAAAGGGAGAACTTAACTGCCCTCAGAACTACTCAGCTTCAAACACTATCAACATTGTAAAGAGAAAACACACACCATTTAGTAACAAAGTGCAAGAAATTGTCAAGCCTTCCATTTCCCAAGGTACCATAGCTGCCCGGCCTGAAGGAAAAGCAGAGGCACCCAAGTAACATGCTCAGAGCATGCAAGTGAGACCCAGCCTTTATGTGGACAGCAGAAGTCCCAGGTCAAAGAGCTGCACAGAAGCACCTTGACACCTGCACACAGAATCCTTCCCATATGCAAACCTCATTTTGTCCCAGCTGCCTCATCTGCACAATCCTCTGATGCATTTTGGGGGCCTTGTTCACACAAACAGGTGCTCATGCACCCATGGGTGCAGGATCACTGTCTTTGGGTGTAAAGCATGCCCGGCAGAGCGCAGAGCTCACGCGTCGCTCCCATCCTGTGCCTGCAATCCCACATAGACTTGAGGGGAGATTAGTGAAACCTAATACACTGTGGAGCTGTAAAGGGATTAATCTCACATAAATCTTCACCCAAAAAAATCAGTGTTAGCATTTATTTACATGCATTTTACTTTCAATGAGAAACCAAACCTCTTTTCTCCTGCACCAGTAAAAGTCTCATCAGAATTCTAACTGCTTAGCTTTGGCACTTACAATCCACTGTACTGCAGTTAACCTCTCTTCTCATGAAAGCATGTTTTAGAAAAAGCCTTGGGCAGCTTTTCCATTCATCATCAGATCTATTACATGGGCAAGATGAGGGTGCTGAGCGCTGGCACAGGGTGCCCAGAGAAGCTGTGGCTGCCCCATCCGTGGCAGTGCTCAAGGCCAGGTTGGATGGAGCTTGAGCAAGGTGCTCTAGTGGAAGGTGTCCCTGCCCGTGGCAGGGGTTTGGAACTGGAGGAGGTTTAAGGTCCCTTCCAAAACAAATCATGCCCTGATTCTGTAAAAAGTGCGCTTTATTCTCGCTGATAGAGCGTTTTATGTACAAATACTTTGACCGCTGCTTCGCTGTCAGTGATCAGCAGATTCCATGCATTTTGGCTGAATTTCTGAAGAGGAAAACTGTGATTTGCAATCTATATATTTTTTCTGGAGAATGGATTCCTCAACAGACTATGGACACCTTGTACAAGTAAACATTGGGAAGGGAATTTAATGCTTCTGGCAGGTATCAACTCACCAGCCATGGAAACCAAAATCCCTGGGACTGCACCAAATATTAACTAAACATTTTAGCTAATATTTATTACAGAATATTTTTTTAGTGTTGGTGGAATTTTGGTTAATGAATGTAAGTAATTTTGAATTGCTGCTCCTCTAATGCTGCAAAAAATGCAGCTGGATCACAGGTATGAGCAGTCAGGGCAGCAGTCTGGGCTTATGAACAAGGGATGATGCTTGTGGTAAGTGGGAGGGCATTGAAAGACATTGAGAACGTTAATAATGTCACTCCATAGAATCATGGAATGGTTGAAGGGAACTTAAAGCTCATCCAGTCCCAACTGCTGCCATAGGCAGGGACACCTTCCACTAGGGCAAGTTGCTCCAAGCCCCATCCAACCTGGCCTTGAGCACTGCAGACACAGGGCAGCCACAGCTTCTCTGGGCACCCTGTGCCAGCGCTCAGCACCCTCACAGGGAACAGCTTCTGCCTAAAATCCCATCTCACCTCTATCAGGTTAAAGCCATTCCCCATTATTGTATCACTATGGTTCCTCATGAGGAATCCATCTCCAGCATCTCATGTATCTACAGTGCTTTGCCTGCTTAAAGCACCCCAATGTACCAGTAATCAGTAATCTGGATATCTCTGTAATGATCAGTAGTGTCAGTTAAATTGTCATTAAAATACAATTAACAGCCCTTTGAACTAAGTGCTGTAGTTCATAACAGCCTAATTGGTGGCTCATGGGCCACACCTGGACAAGAGGAGGATTGAGTCTGCTTTTCCTCCTCTCTAACTGCACCAGCTCAAGGAGCACCTCGACCCAGGAGTGCAGCCGTGCCCACAAGGACAGACATGCAGAGCCATTCTGTGACTGGAAAGGCACAAAGTGTCCCTTGTGTCCAGCCCACTGTACTAGGCTCACTTCATCCTGCGTGCAGACTGGGGCAGGCACAGCCCCACAACTTCGTAATCTGCAATTCTAATCAATGTCTCTTTTTTTACTTGACTTTCAGAGTACAGCTTTGTGCAGCGACAGTTTACCCATGAAACAAGGGCAGCCCAGGGTAAGACAAGTTAACTGGGCTGTCTACAGCTACGGGTGATGTGCTGGTAGACCATGCTGGTGCATGTTTGGGTAAGAGAAACAATTCAGCTACTGCAGAAGACTGAAAGTGAAGGTATGGCTTGGAGGGTGTTCCCAAACCTGGCATCCATATCCCCCATTTAGGTAGCTAAATCTGTCACTTACTTGCTTTAGATACTTGTATTAATTACATAAATGCCAAAAAAAAGGACATGTTTTAAGGCGGTAGAAAGATAAACAGCTGCCTCTGAAACAGCGCAGTATAGGGTTTTACCTCCTGTGTGCTCTTCAAAAGATACCACTCACAAATGCATCGTATTTGGTGGTGTGTCTAGCTGCAGTAATGTATTAGTATCTGTCTGTAATACAACTGATGCTCCTGAAAAAAGCACTGTACAATATACTTTAAATACTGCCTTTTGTATGTCTTACACAACTCTTCATTAATACCCAGGGAACAGCATGCCACTGTTCCAGGTTTTCGATGAACCATCCTGCTGCTCTCCACCAGCTCCTCTTGCCTGCATCCCAATACCTTTCTTACTTCTGTTTTTACTCTTGCAAACTCAAATTTAGAACTCAAAACGTTCACGCTTTTGTATCTTAAATATAATGAAGGGTAGAGAATGGACCTGATGTAATCTGCATACTGTGTGCCCTGGCTAAGTAGTCACTGCTCTGAAAGCGCTGCTTGTTCTCTGAAAGGAGGAATTCTTCCAGCCAGCGGCACTTGCCCCCTCCTCTGTGAGGCTGCTGTTCCCATACACTCCCAGGACTCACTGCCAGTCATTTTCTTGCCCTAACAGTTTGCTGGAGCAACATCCCCATTTACCCCATGTCTGTACAGGACCGAGCTCCGAATGGGTTGGCCGAGCTCCATGGTTTGGTTGGAATTTTATGACTCTATCAGATGTGCGTATAAGGAGGAAATTCTTCCCTGTGAGGGTGCTGAGCGCTGGCACAGGGTGCCCAGAGAAGCTGTGGCTGCCCTGTGTCTGCAGTGCTCAAGGCCAGGTTGGACACAGGGCTTGGAGCAACTGCTCTATGGAAGGTGTCCCTGCCCATGGCAGGGGTTGGAGCTGGATGAACTTCAAGGTCCCTTCAACTGAAACCAGCCTGTGAGTCCACATCCCATCCACAAAAGATTCTGGTGTTGGTCTGGCATGTTTTGCTGGTATTGGTATGGCCTAAAGAAATTATTTGGAAAGCAGCAGATGCCTGTGGAAAAGATGGAAAGAGGAACAAAACAGACAGAGAATATTAACTCGTCAACTGGCCCAACAAAAGAGAAAAACATGCAACTCTAAAGTGATTGCCAACAAGCAGGCTTGTAACGCCCGCTCAGGAAGAACACGCAGCTCCTTGTATGCTTTCATTCTGCAGTCCCCATTCATACAAAGTGCTCATACAAAGAACATAAATTGCTGCCCATTCAAATACAATATAGTTCCTAAATCTGCTTTTTTCAAAAACACAAAATACGCTGTCTCAGGAGGAACAGGAGACCAAGTACCAGAAAACGGGATGTGGGGTTTGTCACAGCCACAACTTTAAGAAGAGGCGCTCCAGGGGAGACATTTGCTAGTAAGTAAATGTTAACGATAGTGAACTAATAGTCCACTGCATAAAGGACAACCCACCAAAACACAGGTCAACAACTGGAACAGGAGAAAGTATTACAAGGATCTCACAGCAAAATTAAGATGCCAAGTGAAATTTCCAAGTAATACAAAGACACTGGAAAGAGTCTTTGTTCCACCACTGGTGTCACTCCTGGGCTTCTGCCCCGGTGCCACCTATTTGAATTAACCTCCACTTCACAGAATCACAGAATAGCTAGGGTTAGAAAGGACCTTAAGAGCATCCAGTTTCAAACCCCCTGTCATGGCCAGGGATGCTTCACCCTAAACCCACCCAAGACAATACCTCACTCAAGACTGTCCAACCTGGCCTTGAACACTGCCTGGGATGGAGTATTTACCACTTCTTTGGGCAGGCCGTGCCAGGGCCTCACCACTCTCTCAGTAAAGATAGAAGTAGTTAGAGACAACATACAGAAACAGTCTTGAACATGCAAGAATTCAGGTGGATTTAGAAATCTTGGGACAGACTGTCAGGTCTCAAATGACTTATTTGAGGGCCTGAAATATGAGAAAATCTCTGAAGAACTGATCAAGAATCAGTAGCAGTTTATCTTGACAGTAAACATGGATGCATGAGATAAAGCAGCTTACCACAAAACGGCTTTTGAAAAATGTAATGAGGAAGAGCATGCTTTGGGTAATTCTACATTCTACTGAGGGAAATAAAAAAAGCAAATGCCAACAGGAGGGAGAAAAACCCCAACTTCTGTATAGTCAACACTGGGCACGTATTTGCATGAGGCAAGTGCAAGGACAGCAGGCTTCCTGAGTGCCAGAATAGCAGCCAGCAGCCCTCTGTTAGATAAGCAAAGAAGAAGTAGGATTTACTCTCCAACTCTCATCAAACGTTAAAGGTCCATTAGGCCAGCTGGTAAAGGAGAATGTAAAGGACAAAAAATCAGGGGACTGCAGTTTCAAGGGACTCCAGTGGACACTGGAACAGGGTGCCCAGAGGAGCTGTGGCTGCCCCATCCCTGGCAGTGTTCAAGGCCAGGTTGGACACAGGGGCTTGGAGCAACTGCTCTAGTGGAAGGTGTCCCTGTCCATGGCAGGGGGTTGGAACTGGATGAGCTTTAATGTTCCTTCCAACCCAATCCAGTCTGTGATTCTGTGATTCTTGTCCATCTCCTACTGTCTTCACTAGCCACCTTCAGTTCAAACCAGTGGCTTAAGCTAAACGAAACGGAGAGCTTGAGAAAGGCACAAATTCCACATGGCCAATGCAAGAAGAGCACTAAACAGCAGACTGAGATGACTCAAGGCAATCCAACACCAAAATTCACAGTGGTCAGTGGGAAAGTGTAGGTTTTTTTCCTCTGTAGCACCAGGCTCCTGCAGAAGGTCCATGCTGTAGCAGAGTGAATATATACAAAGTCAACTGACAAGGCATAACAGCAGCAAAAAAATACAAGTCATACCAGAGACTTGCAACACAAACCTTATTCTCTTAGATCTAAGTTCAGTTAAAAGTATTTTAACCCTGTTTTCCAGGCACTTGCTTTCCTTGCATCATTCACCAGGTATTGCTGCAACTATTTCTTACAATTTGAGTCATTGTGGAAGCTGACTTTTCAAGTGAGTTGAAACGTTCGTGTGGGGGAATGTTTGATGGGTGAGAACAGAGCAGCTGAAACTAAACATTTCAGCAAAGCCTTCTTTTCAGAGAGAATGCTTTACAAAAGAAACCATGAAAATTTGTATTACCCAATTTTTGCTGGAGAAGTAACAGAAGAAAAAATGAGCTGCCAGCAATAAATCTAAGCTGAGCAATCACCTATGGGTTTGTGCAACCTTAGGTCTTGCAGAAAGCTGGAAACAAAAGAAGTTCCAGAAATAGAGTGAAACTCCCCTAAGAGCTATGCTGATGGAGACTGATAAGCATTTACATGACTCAGGTGTCTCCCAAAGGAACATTTTAGTGTCCTAAAAGGAAAATGTTCTGTCGTAAGTATCACGGATATTTGAAAGAAGTTCTTGTACGCTAAAGCAAGATGGTGTTTGTAGGTATTGTGGAAGGCTGAGAGACACCTGAACTGGAAATTCTTTAGTTGTATACGTTTGGGGTGATATATATAGCTTAACTGCACCAACCGAATGTACAAGAGAGGGGGACGTCTCACCCGGTAGTAGGTGCTGCGATACAAAATCAGAGCAAGACTTCAACAAGTGACAGATTTTGTCCCCACAATTTTTTTTACACTTCAGTACGTTTTTCTCAATCTCTTCTGTTTTGGTAAGTACCTTAGCCTGAGCGGCAGGCATGCCTCCAGCTGTGAACTAACAAACGAAAGGAAATCACTTGTGATAACATACATCTTGAGGATGAAGGTAAGGCTACCTGCAGAAGTGTCCCAGTACCATTCTCCTGGTTTTATATAAATCATATGAAGATTCTGCAAGCTTCTGTAAGCAAAGTGTTTAATAAGTAGGTATGCAAGAGACATAACCTAAGAGAACCAGGGGTCAGTTTTACTGCTGCGTGCTATTTACCTCCATACAGTCAAATGCTGTAGATGACAGGGAAGGGAAACAATAGGTAACAGCAGAATTATGTTGTTAACAGCAGAATCAGGGATGTTTATTCGCAAATGTCTGTATTTAAATGTAATACTGAAATAATGTAAGACATTTCACTTTCAGCACTGAAATAACAATGCAGAAAAGTACCTTGCCCACAGGACCATCCCATGGCCATTTGCAGACCTAGTGGTGAAAAGGAGGACTGGGAGTTTTGCTCCTACAGCAGCAAGAACTGGGAAGTTTTGGGACAGTAGCTGCACAATGAGACACACCAGAGTGAGAAAGGATGAGCAATAGGAAAGGAAATCATGTAAGACAAGTGTTTTCCACAGTTAATATATGTATCCATTCCCAGCAAATGTACCTATCAAGGTTACCATGGCTAGCCCATTCAACAGCTTATATCCATATTCATCTCACAATGGGATGAAGATTCATTCATAGAGGAATCAAGACTAAAATGATAACATTCATCTCCACATTCTTGCCCTGACATGGTTATTCATTATAAGTTCTTCCTAATGACTGTTCAGTTCCTTCCTTCTAGGGAGCCACTCCTAATTCTCTTCTATTCAAGTTGGATAATGACTCACTGACTTTAATATTAATCCTTATTAACCCTTCCTGTGCACAATCAACATCTGTTAACAGTGCAACGTGCAGCGTCTCACTGCTGAGACAGCAAGGTCCTCACTGCCTTTTCCTCCACTGCACCATTTTCTTACAGGCAGAAAACCTAAAGATCCCTGTAGGTTTCCTGCAGCTGGCAGATGAAAAAATACCTTGTCTTCCTATCTGTGGTGAAAGACTCTTGAAGTCTATGTTAGTCTACCTCTTTTCCAGTTTAATTTTGTTTTCCATAAATTACACTTCTTTTCCATCCCTTTCTTGTCTGGCCAAAGTTGCATCAAGACAGCTATTGGTACCAAGCAACTTCCTGAAGCACCTTGTTTCCCTGACTAACTCTCTCCTGTCAGGGAGGAGAGGAAGGGTCCTGTTTGTGCACGGGCACATGAGCCTGGCAGCGTTCAGTTCTGCTGTGTCTGCCCAACACCATAGGAAGAGTTAGGCTGCTAAGAGCCAGGCTTCTGGTGGCAGATGCTTTTGGTTTTCCTTCTTAATCAACAACAAACTAAACCCAACAAAACAAGTAAACTTAGGAGATATTTCACATCTGATAAGCCATTGCTAAGGCGACCGAACCTAAATATCCTGTGAGAAAATTAATGACTCAAGTACTGAATTCTCCTTCAATCTGCTATTTCTCCGATTCTTAAGACTAATTAGAATGGCCTATCAAACCGTGTACTGCTTGGTAGAGCGCTGAACACATGTAGTAGGCATGCCTGAAAACCTGCATTTCATGTGTGCTGGCAGTTGTTCTTCTGACCAAATCCTGGCATGCTTTGGTATCTCTGGAATTCTGAAGTCCTTTCTCCTTGATCCTCTTTCCCTTCTAGTAGCACTATGGGTCTGCTACCACGTTTTGTGTGTCTTAGTGTTCTACAGCATCTTATTAATTTTGATGTTATCATAATGTGCCTACTTTTAAGGGAAAAATAGAGAAGACCAAGGGAAAAATAGTTTGGGAAGAGATCAAGCTACTTACTTTGGAAGCCACACTCTCAGATCATTACAAAAATAGATTTCTGGGAAGAAATGTGATTTTCTCATTGACTATCACAATGGCTTTCACAGTAGCCTTTATTTTACCAACCTTGAGCTGTACCAAACGCTCTTGGATACAAACATCCAGGGAGTGGGCCTGTATTAGCTCTGCACTGCCTGTGAGGGAACCAGCCCACTCCCTGAGAAACAGCTACTCCCCAGTGGGAATACTGTAGGTGCCAATCCTGCCTGCCTGTAATCTCATAAATATTACATCCCCCCTGACCCCCAGTCAATACAATATTAATGTGAATATACAATATGTGCAGCTTTTTCCTTGACATCTGCAAGGCACAGAACAACTAAGTTGCTGTGTTATTATTCCAAGACAAAAGGCCATCAAAATCCCAAACTGGTTTGTGTTGGAAGGGACCTAAAAGCTCCTCCAGCTCCAGCCCTGTGCCACGGGCAGGGACACCTTCCATAGAGCAGTTGCTCCAAGCCCTGTGTCCAACCTGGCCTTGAGCACTGCAGACA